>JAOTQR010046877.1:0-49717 GCA_025774065.1 Solanum ossicruentum
GGGGGGGGGGGGGGGGGGGTGGGAAGGGGAGATGATGAGTTCCTCTAGGTCCAAATTGTGGTGCTCATAGTAATAGACTAAGAGTGAGGGGTAGATGAGAAGGAGCGAATGTAGCATTGTTGTGATATTAGTGTTAAACTTGTGTCATGCGAGGACAGAGATATGGAGAGGGATAGGGATGAGGCCCTATGAGGTGCAATAGATAGGTAAGAGTATGTGGGTGTGATTTTGGGTGTGAACTCATTCAATGGTGGAGGTAGAAGTGCTTAGTAGGCTTGAAAATTCTAAGGTATAGTTGAAGTGGTTAGAGTGATAGGCTTGAATTTGTGGTTGTTGTTATGCAACTACTACTGAAGACTTCGTAATAAGGACTCGAGGAAAAGTAGTGAAGTAGTGAAGAGGACTAATGATCTTTTAATGGAAGGCCTCTGAAAGTTTAGAGCTGAGTATTGAGGATTAACTTTGTTGGAATATGATCATCTTATGAGTAACACCTTAAGGCTTAGAAGTAGGCTTCAATGGAAGAGGAGGAGGTGGTTACATGGAAATTTGAGCAAGAGCTAAAGGCTTAAGTTGAGGGAGTAGAGTGCCATGAAGGGGAGTACAATTGAGATGACGTGCTAAGCTTGAGAGCTATACATAGAGTCTTATGTATCGATGGTCCCATCTTTATTAGAGTTGATGGTTTCCTTCTTGAGTTCGAAATGATGATTATCGAGGTATTCAGACAATTCGAATTGACTGAGTTACGATGCTCCATTCGTACTTGATGGTGAGAATGTCTAAGAGAATATCTCTACTCTCAATCTGAACTAATTTGTCTATTAACTAAATTGATTCTCTTTTCTGGAGTGGGTTGTCTATTCTTGAGTCCGAATGGGGATTGTTGATAATGATAGGGAGTTGAAAGTTTGATTGACTAATGAGAGTGTCAAGGTGAATTCTGGGTCTATTTGTGCCTTGATATCTACCTCTACTAGACATTCAAGGATGAATGATCCCAAGGGGGAGATGATATAACACCACATAAAATTATCGAAATGCCCCAAAAATGTAATTGTGCGCATAAAACATCTTTCATAGCTTCAATCAGAAAATTCAATGCCAGATTGCGATCAACCCAAAAAATCAAGTGGGAAAATAGTCTCGACCCAGTTTTACAACAACCGAGTCAAACATAACTTTCGCAAAATGACGTAGCAATAGTGAGGGTCCGTCCCCAGGGCGCGACGCGCCTGTGACGCAGACTAACACTTGTTATTTTATTTATTTATTTTTTAATTTTTTATGGGAACTTGAAATTTTAAAAATTCACGAAATTATACTAGTCCGCGCCCCTGGTGCATTGCAAACCAGTGTACGAGTTTCAAAGAAGTTTCTTTTAATTCGGGAAGGGCCTTTTGGTCATTCCCACCCTATCCTAAGTCCTATAAAGTATTTTTAAAAGTTATTTTAGGTCGATTAGGGGTTTCAAAACCCATTCTTCTTAAACTTTTACGCAATAAAACTTTGAGAGGGGAGACAGGAAATGTTTGAGGATTGAGGGTTCGAGTCCAAGTCTTGTTGAAGATTAGTACAATCTTTATCATAAGTATGTAAGGCTAAACTAAACGCATGGGCTTGTTCTCCATTGTGTCCCATAGATGGTCTTAGATGAGAATTGAAAGTTTCTTGAGTCTACACACTTGTTCTCTTGAAGTATTATCTTGAATTGATTTTTGATTTAAGTTTCTACAATATTAATGAGTTTCCTGTATATAATCTTCTTGAAATTGAGTAATTGATTGGATATATGTTCACATCTTCATTCATATGAACTCTAATTAAAGACTATGGTTGCTTTTATACTTTATTTGGAAAACTAAGATTTGATAGTCGTATGGAGCATGTTAAACAGTGATGATTTCTTATAGAATATGTTATTGAGTTTTCATGAATGTGACTTTTGGGCATGAACAATGATTTGAGAAAGAGTTTTGATGGTATGCAGAGATTATTTTTGAAACATGAGAATTATCCTTTTTTTTTTAAAAAAAAAAACACTTGACATTCTAATGAGTTTTGATTGGATTGAACATTGAGTCTAAATGATAATTTGAGTACATATTGAGGACAATGTAAATATATTTTTCATAATAATTTCATTGATAGATGATGGTGATAGATAATATGAGTCTTAAAGAAGATTGATTTGATAGATAATTGTGCATGTTTTAGTCTTGGGAGCATTATTGAGCACCAACTTGTGTGAGGAGTGTCACCCTTGAACTGCGTTTGCCAGTGTAGGATAGTCGTGCAGCAAGTTCTGGCGACTCCTGTCCCAATAGTTGGCCAATTCTCATTGAATCCAAGTGAGAGAGAGATATATAGACTACTTTATTTATTGTGGCAAGTTTAGGACGGGCGTGGCAATGATGCCTATTCGTTGTGCCCCACCTAACTTAAAGGTGGCGTGATAGGATAGATGTCGATTAAGTGAAACTCCCAAGCAACACTGGCTGAGCATGAGATTTCTAATGGAGCTATTCTTCATTTTCAAATGTACATTATAAAGAGCATGGTTTACTTTAAACTTGCATGTTTTACTAAGTTGAGATGGGATGAGTCTTTTTAGTTGAATTGATATTATTTCCATATTATTCTACCTATTTCGATTTCATTTAGCTATTCTACAAACCAGTACATTCCACATACTTACGTCTCCCTCTAGGACTGCATCGTTTCATGATGTAGATATACAGGATCAAGATTATCAACAGGCACGTTGTTGAAGATTTTTGGACGGTCAGCGAATTGGTGAGCCTCCTTTACTTCAGAGGATTCAGATGTGATTTTCATCTTGCTTTAGAGTTAGATACTTATTAGTTATATTTTGATTAAGGTATCCATTAGTCTGTCATTTGCACCACCTAATAGTGATAGAGGCTTCATAGACTAGAATCGGATTGTTGATTGATAAGAATTTGAGCTAGTTTCTTTTCTACTAGCCTTTATTATAATATTCTTTTAGAGGTTTGAGGAGATGAACCCATTTACTTCCTTTATGTTCTTCCGCTAATTTGTAGCATTTATGAACAAATAAATGTGATGAGGCCAAGTGGTTCGCTTGGGGACTAGAAATAGTCTCTAAGTGCCGGTTGCGTCTAGGGTACCATCCCAGGGTATGACATAGATTTTGGCATTGATCTCCTTCCCAATTCTCAACCCATTTCTAGTCCTCTTTACCTCATAGCCCCGACTGAGTTGAAGAAATTGAAAGAGCAATTTTGGGATCTGTTGGAGAAGGGTTTTATTTAGGTTTAGCCAATCACCTTGGGGTGCACTAGTGTTATTTGCGAAGAAGAAGCGTGGTTCTCTTAGGATGTGTATTGACTACCGATAACTTAATAGAGTTACTATCTAGAATAAGTACCCTATACCAAGGATTGATGCTCTTTTTGACCAATTTCAAGGGGCTAGTCACTTCTCTAAGATTGATGTTCGTTCCGGGTATCACCAAGTGAAAGTGAGAGAGTGTGACATTCCCAAGATGATCTTATGGACACGGTATGTGCACTATGAATTAATGGTTCTGTCTTTTGGGTTGAACGATGCACAGACTATCTTCATGGATCTTATGAATGTGGTCTTTAAACCCTACGTTGATTTGTTTGTGGTAGTTTTCATTGATGATATCTTGATCTACTCCTATAGTGAGGAGGAGCATGTGGCTCACTTGAGAGTGTACTAGAAATCTTGAGGGATGAGAAGTTGTATGCCAAATATGAGAAACGTGAGTTTTGTTTGAAAGAGGTTGCCTTCCTAGGTCATCTAGTGTCGGTTGATAGTATTAAAGTGGATACTAAGAAGATGGAGGTAATTAGGAATTGGCATAGACCTTTGAGTCCATCAGACATTAAAAGTTTCTTGGGCTTAGTAGGTTACTGCTGGAGGTTTATGAATTGGTTCTCTTCTATTTCTTCTCCCATGACTAAGTTGACCCAAAAGAAGGAAAAATTTGTGTGGACCTATGAATGTGAAAAGAGTTTCCATACCTTAAAAGATAAGTTTGTCTCTGCTCCTATCTTGTGTCTCTACTAGAAGGGTTTGAAGGATTTGTTGTGTATTGTGATGCCACATGAATTGGCTTAGGTTGTGTTTTGTTGCAAAATAATAAAGTGATAGCTTATTCCTCTAGACAACTTAAGGTGCACGAAAAGAATTATCCTACCCATGATCTTGAATTGGCCGCCATGGTATTTTCTTTGAAAACTTGGCATCACTAATTGTATGGGGTTTATGTTGATGTGTTCATCGATCATAAGAGTCTCCATTATGTGTTCACCCAAAAAGATCTCAACTTGAGACAACGAAGGTGGTTAGAGCTTCTTAAGGATTATGATATGAGTGTGCATTATCACCCTGGTAAGGCTAATGTTGTGTAAATCCTTTGAGTAGGGTGTCTATGGGTAGCCTAGCTCATGTTGATGATGGTGGCAAAGAAGTGGCTGGAAAGGTTCATCGGTTGGCTAGATTAGGCGTTAGGTTGGAAAAGGATGATAATGGTGGTATTGTAGTTATTGATGGCTCAAAATCTTCATTGATTGAGAAGGTGAAGACAAAGCAAGATCTTGACCCCGCTTTGTTAGCATTGAACGCCTTGGTAAGAGATGGTAAGATAGAGGTTTTCTCCCAAGGGGGAGATGGTCCCCTTAGGTACCAAGATAGATTGTGTGCGCCTAGTGTTGATGACTTGAAAGAGAAGATTCTTGATGAGGCTCATAATTCTTCCTATTCTATTCACCCCAGTACTACCAAGATGTATAGAGATTTGAGGGAAGTTTTTTGGTGGGGTGGTATGAAAAGAGACATTGCTTAGTTTGTATTCGGTTGTCATAATTGCAAACAAGTAAAAGCCAAGCATCAAAGGCCAGGTGGCCTAGCCTAAGACATAGATATTCCTACTTGGAAGTGGGAGGAAATCAACATCGATTTTATGGTTGGGTTGCCTAGGACTAGAAAGCATTTTGATTCTATTTGGGTTGTGGTTGATAGAATGACAAAGTTGTCTCATTTCCTACAAGTTAAGACTACATATGGTGCCGAAGATTATGATAGATTGTATATTCATGAGTAGGTTAGTTTGCATCGGGTGCCTTTGTCTATCATATCGAATCGTGGTGCCCAATTCAATTATCACTTTTGGAGGTCCTTCCAAAAAGTCTTGGAACCAAGGTTAAGCTTAGTATGGCCTCTCACCCTCAAACGGATGGCCAAGTTGAAAGAACTATCCAAACTCTTGAGGATATACTTAGAGCTTGTGTTTTGCAGTTTAAAGGTAGTTGGGATGATCATCTCCCACTTATTGAATTTGCTTACAACAATACCTATCATTCTAGTATTGGTATGACTCCTTTTGAGGCTCTTTATAGTAGATATTGTAGGTCCCCAATTGGATGGTTTGAGATGGGGGAGATGGCTTTGTTAGGCCCAGAATTGGTTATGAGGCTATGGAGAAGGTGAGAATGATAAGGGTGAGGTTGAAAATAGCCCAAAGTCGACAAAAGTCCTATGTCGATGTGAGGATATGGGAACTTCATTTAAAGTTGGTGATTGGGTCTATTTGAAGGCCTCACCCATAAAGGGTGTGGTTCATTTTGGTAAGAAGGGTAAATTGAGTCCAAGATTTGTGGGTCCTTATAGAGTGTTGAGGAGGATTGGTAAGGTGACCCATGAGTTGGAGTTGCCCAATGATATGAATATGTTTCATCCGGTCTTCGATGTGTCTATGTTGAGAAAGTTTGTGGGTGACCCTAGTGCTATTGTGCCTCTTGATATTTTGGGTGTTGTTGAAGGCAATTTGACTTATGAAGAGGTTCTGGTAGAAATTTTGGATAGACAAGTGAAGAGGTTGAGGAATAAGGATATTGCTTCCATCAAGGTTATTTGGAGAAACCAACAAGATGAAAGTTCCACATGGGAAGCCGAGGTGGACATGCAAAAGCGATATCTCTATATCTTCCATTCTACTAAACCCAAGGAACTAATTCAAGTCTCCCATGTGATTTCTAGTCTTATATAGCAGCCTTTATGTCATTTGCATGCATTCATGTTCATGTTGACAAGTTTATAGTGATTTTTGACACTTATGTTGAGATTCTTGAAAATAGTGTTTAAGTGCATTATTGCATTCTTGTTGGGGCTAATTCCTTCGTGATTACTCTTCTTATGTACACTTCTTTGACATTCGGGGACGAATATTCCCAAGGGGGCGATATTGAAACGCCCCAAAAAGTGCTCAAAAATGGGCCTCGAAAATCCCTATAATTTTAATTTCCATATATCTCAAAATCCGTGTGAGATAACAAAAATCCAAATTTATGTTCTTGATCAAGGGAAAAAATTGAGTGGAAAATGGGTATAACCCAAATTTTAGAACAACTATAGCAAAATTTGGTTTTTTCAAGTTTGCCCAGAACAGTGGGGTTGCGCGTTCTCTCCGCGATGCGGAGCCGTCATGGAGTAGTACATTTTGTTACTAGTTTTTTTTATCTCATCCTAAGCCCTTGGGGTCTTGGACCTAAGCCTTCCTATGCGTAAAAACACCTATACTTAGTCATTTTCAACCCTATATCATTCAAGACATTCCTTAAAATCCTCTCTAACACTTAGTCAATTTTTTCACCCAATTCAAGTGTCCCAAACTCACTTTCGGATCTCAAGAAATTTATTCAAGATTCAAGTTCTCATTCAAATCTTCATTAAGGAAATTTCCAAAGTTGAGGTATGTGGGTTTCAACCATAGGGTCCCTACACCAATGGTGCCCAACTTCCTTTTTTGAGTAAATTTCATGATTTTAGGTTAATTTATCCATGGTTATTTCTTATTATGAGTTGATTATGAGCTATATTGGGATTTAATAAAAATGTGCCTATTTAAGCATGTTTTGAGCTATGAATCTATGATCTATTTTTAGATTTGATGAAGGGTTTCAATGTATATTATATGATGGTGTTACCAAGTGTTGGTGGGTTGATTTACATTAACTTCTCTCATATGATTTCACTCTTGAATTGCAAGATTTTGAACTAACATTACACACCCACCAAGTGTTTGAAAAAATGTCCAGTTAAGGGTTTTTGAGTTATTGAATGTCTATTGTATGACCTATGAGTCGAGTGACTTTATGATGATGAAAGTAATGTATGAATGTATTGATTTCATGAAAAGTATCTATAGTGTTGCAAGTTGACCACACCTTGTTGAGGGGGTGCTATGCTTCAATCACCTTATCGGGGGGTGTGTGTGTGTTAGGCCCGTACTACCTTGTTGAGGGGTATGTATCTTGACCACCTTATCGGGGGGTGCTAGGCCCCTAATACCATGTTGAGGGGTATATATCTTGAGCACCTTGTTGAGGGGTGCTCGGCCCGTACTACCATGTTGAGGGGTATATACTTTTCCACCTTGGTGGGGGGGGGTGCTAGGCTAGTACTACCAATTGAGGGGTAGATACCTCAATCACATCCCAAGGGGGTGCTAGGCCTTGGATTCCAAGTATTAGATACTTGGTCTATAATGATGATCTCTTCTACGCATATAATATGTTCTATACAAGCTTGTTTTACTTTGAGCATTGATCATACATGCCATATTGTTATAGTACTTTCTATTGCCTATGTATACACATTTTGACGATGTTGCCTATCTCTTGTTGCTTTGTATCCTATATATTTAGTACATTCAAATATACTAACGCATACTCTATGCCTACATTATGTTACCATGTAGGGACCGGAGCTCCACTCGATCCTCCTCCTCCTTCTCTATGTGGCTTGTGCTATCTCTTGATATAAGTTAGGTGGGTCCTCAACTTCGAGGACAATAACTATTGATCCAATGTTATGTCAAGACTTTTTTCTTTATTTAGATGCTTATGACTGTGAGGGTGAGCCCGGAAAGTGTCATGGCCCTCGCTCAATTCCATGTTTAGAGGTGTCGTTGTACAAGTTATGTAACTATGCTTTGAGCTTTGACTCTTTTGATGATTTATGCTATTAAAGACTTTCCTTAGTCCCTTTATCCTTATTTCTATTCTGTTGTTATTGTTGTTGTTTAATTGCTTCTGCGACCAAGGATATGTAATTGATATTCTAAGAGACTTGTTGGGGGTCCCTCCGGGTTCCTATTCACTGAGTCACATCTAGAATCTAGGCTTGGGTCGTGACATATGGTCTGTACACTCACCAGACTAGGAGATGGAACCTAAAGGGTGAGGTCTTTTGATGTGATTCTCTCCGTGCTAGGATTGAGCCTATAGGGTGAGGATCGAGTCTACCTTGGCAAAGTAGACTCCTCTTTTGGTTGATGTTAAGGGAACATTGGGATTCCATGAAATAGTTTGCATAGTCTTATTGTTGGTTATGGTCTTATTCCCATATATGTATGTCAACTAGGCTATGAAATATTTTATGATGTTTCTCCATGATTTTAAAGATGCATTGATCTTGTATATCTTGTCCTTATTCTATTGACATGTATATGCATATTACTACTATTTACAATATTCATTGATGCATTGCATGCTTACATACTTAGTATATTTGAACGTACTAATGATACTCTTGCCTACATGACATCACTAGGTAGAGATCGATGATGATTCTACTCTTCACTTTTGTGACTAGATTTTGGACTCTATTTGTAAAGATTTGGTGATTTCTCATGCTTCAGGGGTAAGGCCTCATGTTCTTTCTTACATTGACGTTGCTAAGACTTCTATTCTTTCTTATCTTGAGGGTGAGCTAGTAAAGCTATGTTCTAGGCCTTGTCAAGATCTATGATGTAGAGGTATGCTTCAGACACATATTGATGTAGTTCCTTTCTATGGAAAATATTGGTTCCTATTTTAGCTTGTATGAGAGTATGTTTCCGCTTGCATACTCTTATGATTACTTATTTACCTTATGTATGCTTATGATATGGACAAAAGGCTTGGATAGGGCACCTTTGAGGGTCACATGCACGATGTCATGACTAGGCCCTAGGTTCAGGTCTAGATAAGCATAATATCAAGGCATAAGGTTAGGAAACATCATAAGGAGTCCAACATGCTGCATCTAGTAGTCTTATTCAAAGGTGTGAAGCATGCCACTTCCATGACTAGGAGGTTATGAAACGTTTAGGAAATCTTCACTTCTTTGTGACCTATGTCATGCCTTTGAGACTCTTTCCCTCTAATGCCTGTCCTTTGAACTTTTCAGAGAATGGCTCCATGAGATGCACCATTTTCTAGGGAAGTTAATATTAATAAGGATAAACTCCTTGGGTTCTTTAAGTTCCTCAAGACCCTCAAGTCGATCAATTGACTAATGAGGAGTTTAGGGTCATTATCACTATGTTGCCCAAGTTGTTGCTTCTCCAAAGACTCTTACCCCAGCTTCTAGGATAAGAGATTTTTCTAAAATGAATCCCCCAGAGTTCCATAGTTCTATGTTAGATGAAGATCCACAAGAGTTCATCGATGTGGTTTATAAAGTTGTGGAGATTATAGGGTATCTTCTGAGTATAAGGCAGAGTTGGCGGCTTAACAATCAAGGGAGTTGCTTAAGTTTTGTTTACACAATGGAAATCTAAGAGGAGTAATGAGGAAGGGCCTATTGGTTGGGATGTCTTCAAGGCCACTTTTCTTAATTACTTCTTTCTGCTTGAGTTAAGGGAAGTGACGGTGGTGGAGTATATGAATTCGAAATAAGGTGCTATAAGTGTGAGAGAGTATGTCCTCAGGTTCACAAAGTTGTCTAAATATGTCCTCTCTCTTGTAGCCGATCCTAGAACTTGTATGGACAAGTTTATTTTGGGTGTGTCCAATTTTGTTATGAAATGTAAGAAGACCATGCTTAATAGAGAGATGGATATTTTATGGCATATAACTCTTACTAAACAAATAGAGTGTGAGAAGCTCCAAAGGATGAGGGTAAGGGAGTCCAGGAGGGCTCTACTAGATGGTGATTGCTCATATGCTAAAATTGATGATGGCCATTTCTGTCAAGAGCAAGAGTCATCTAAGGGTGCTAATCAAGAGCTTAGGTGCCTATTCCTAAGGTACAAGATGATGTTGCTAAGGGTGGTTCTTTTCATAGTAGTTATCCCAAGTGTGGGAGGGGCCATGTTGGTGATTGCTTGAAAGGTACGAGTGCATGCTATGGTTGTGGAAAGATAGGACACAACTTTTTGAAGTGTCCTAATGTTTCCACTAAAGGGAAGGAAGGGTGTTCCCATGGTCAAGTGGCGGGCAAGTGCAATAATCTGTCCAAGCTCAAAGAGGTGGAGGATCTCATGGAAACCGCTTTTATGTCCTTCATGCTAGGCAAGAAGTGGAGGAGTCTCCATATGTGGTTATGGATACGTTAAGGGTCTTTGATTTTGATGTATATACTTTACTTGATGTTGGTTCCAATATGTCTTTTGTTACTCCTTATCTTTCCATAAATATTGATCTGTCTTCCCAAATTTTGAAAGAGTCCTATTTGGTCTATACTCTGGTTGGTGAATCGGTGTTAGCCAACAAAGTCTATAGAAATTGTCCTATTTTTGTATTGCATAAAGTCTTTCCACGTGATCTTGTTGAACTTGACATTACAGATTTTAATGTTATTCTTAGTATAGATTGGTTACATGCATCATATGCTTCTAGTGATTGTAAAACCTATAGGGTCTAATTCCAAGTTCCTAATGGTACCATTCTTGAATGGAAGGGAACCAATTTCGTGTTCAAGGGTAAGCTTATCTTTTATATGAAGGCTAGAAAAATGATTCCTAAGGGATGCATATATCATGTTGTATGGGTTAAGCATGTGGAGGGTGAAGGAAAGCGATATTCCCAAGATGAAATTTCAGACTCCATGATAGAGTTCCAAACTCAATTGGTACCTTTCATCACTAATTAAGGGTGAAGGAGAGTGATATTCCCAAGATGGAATTTAAGATATGGTATGGACATTTTGAGTTTTTGGCTATGTCATTCAAGTTGACAAATTCTCCCGCCATCTTTATGAATTGGATGAATGAAATTTTTCAAGACTTACTGAGACAAGTTTGTTAAGGTGTTCATTGATGATATATTATTTTCTCCTAGAGTGTAGAGGAACATATGGGTTACTTAAGGAGTGTGTTGCAAACTTTCAGACATAGGTAAATGTTAGCCAAAATTAGTGAGTGTGAATAATTGTTAAGGGATGTGGCATTTCTTGGCCATATTGTGTTCGATGATGGTGTTATTGTTGATCCAAAGAAAATGGAGGTGGTAAGGAATTGGCCTAGACCATTGTCACCTTTGGATATTAGGAGATTTGTAGGTTTAGCCGGCTAATACAAGAGATTTGTTGAAGGATTCTCCTCTATTGCATCGCCTTTGACTAGGTTGAATCAAAAGAAGGTAAAATGTCAATGATTGGACAAATTTGATAAGAGTTTTCAAACATTTAAAGATCACCTTACTTCATCCCCTATTTTAACATTACTAAAAGGTTCGAATGAAATATCTGCATGGTCTTATTGTTGGTTATGGTCTTATTCCCATATATATGTCTACTAGGATATGGAATGTTTTATAATGCTTTTATCGATGATTTTAAAGGTACATTGATCATGCATATCTTGTCCTTACTCTATTGACATGTCTATGCATATTGCTATTATGTACGATGTTCACTGATTCATTGTGCTTATATACTTAGTGTATTCAGACGTATTAGCAGATATGCTTGCCTATATGATATCACCATGTAGGGATGGATGACAATTTTACTCCTCTCTTTCGTGGGTAGATTTTAGACTCTACCCGTGAAGACTTGGTGAGTTCGTATACTTTGGGAACAAGCCCTCATGTTCTTTCTTACATTGATGTTGCTAAGACGTTTTTACTTTCTTATCTTGATGATAAGATAGTAAACCTATGTTCTAGACCTTGCGAAGATCTATGATGTAGATGCATGTTTTAGACATATGTTAATGTAATTCCCTTTAATGAAAAATATTGACTCATATGTTTAGCTTGTATGAGACTATGTTTCTGCTTGCTTACTCTTATGATTTCTTCTTTGCCTTATGTATGCTTATGATATGAACAAGAGGGTTAGATAGGTCGGCTTCGGGTGTCACACTCACCGTGTCACGACTAGGACCTAGGTTTAGGTCATGATATTTCTTCTCCTACAAGACTCCACTGAAGTTCAAGCTAGGCTTATCAACTTCCTCCATTAATTCCCAAGTTTTATTCTAGGAATTCACTCAAGGTATTTGGGTATTTATCCATGGAGCCCGAAGGATTGTTAACTTTTTCTATCAAATTCAAATATGAAATTTATGGGTTTTGATGATTTTTCATTCAATTGCATGATATTTTTTTATATTATAATCATTGATCTTGGTCTTATATTTATAGAGCTACCATCTAGTAGAGTCCTTCAGATGGATGCAGAGACATCCTTGACTTACCTATAGGAGCATATATTATGTATTGTGAATCTCCTCTTCATTGTATCATGTTGTGTAGTCATGATGTTGGTCTTTGGAATCTCATTTTTCTCACTCTTTTGCAATTATGGCTCATAGAGGTCGACCTTAGGGCAGAGACGATGAGGCAGTACTAGTTCCAAACTGAGAATCTTCCCCAGGGCATGTTAAGGAGTGTCTAACCACCCCCATTCTCCCACCACTAGAGAGACCTGCAACAGTGTCTCCCCCAGCTACCCTAATTATGCAGTTCAAATAGCTATCATGTAGTTACTTGTACCCCTAAGTGGTGCACAATCAACACTAGCTTAAACCCAGCTTCAGTACCACCAGTGTGCAACACGTACAACCTTTAACTCCTACTCCAATTTAGCATGCAACCCATGCCGCCTAACAAGACATTGCAGAGAGAGTCAGACATTATGAAGATCTGTGGGAGCTCAGATTATTTTCTAATATGTTGTCCTTTGAGATTCTTAGGAGTGATATGGGAGGATGCTTCTGAGTTCTTGACGACCTATAAGGAATGGCTATAGATGTTGAGAATTTTAAAGACAAGGGGTGCTAATTTCACCACTTATCTGTTAGATGGGGCTAAGATAGTGGTGACATGCATATTTTGGGACTAGATCAATGCGATCCCTAGTAGTCTTTTGGATCAAGTTTTCTGATGCTTTCATAAACAGATTTGTCCCTTTGAGTCTCAAAGATAGGCTTCATGGATAGTTTTCCAGTCTTGAGTAGGCACCAATGACTGTATCTGAGTATGAGACTGGGTTCCATGAGTTCTCCAGGTATGCTATTGCCATAGTGCTTATGAAGGAAGAGTAGATCAGATATTTTGTCAAAGGTCTATGAACTTAGCTGCAGATAAAGACTCAGTTGCTCGTAACATTGGGATGATCCTTATTATATATTGTTGACCATGTACATACCATTAAGAAATTTCATTGTGAGGCTCAAGGGGGAAACGACAAATGGGGTCACCATGAGGACCATTTCAGTGGAGGACAATATAGGTTCGGGAGACAGTATGATAGACCCCAATTGAAGTTTAAGTGAGGTCAATCTAGAAGCTTGCTTGCTTATGAGGATAGTTGTCCATCCAAGGATACTTATAGATAGACTGGTCCTCTCATCCTAGTAGGAGGATGCCGAGAGATAGAGACACAGCTAGCCAGAGTTTTAGAGCTTCTATTACAAATACTACAGACTATAGTAATCGTTAAGGATAATCACACTTCATCGGGATACTGTGCCATGCATACTACTCATAGCTCTAGGAGTAAAATAAGATATCATCAATAAAGACTATCATAAAAAAGTCGATATACAGGAAAAATACATGAGTCATCAGATTCATAAAGGTCATAGGATAATTAGTCAACCCAAATGATATAACCAAGAACTCGTAATGGCCGTAATGCATTTGGAAGTCTTAGGAATATATGCCGCCTTGATCCTCAGCTGATTATAGCTGAACTCAAATCGATCTTGGGAAATACTACAACTCTCGATAACTAATCAAACAAGTCATCAATGTACGACGAAGGGTAACAGTTCTTCACCGTCACTTTATTCAACTATTTCTAGTCAATGCACATATGTAGAGTCTCATCCTTCTTTTTAACAAATAGAACATGATCATCTCATAGAGACACACTTGATCGAATAATTCCTTGATCTAGAAGGCCTTACCAAGCTCTTTATGTTCAATAGGGTCCATTTGATATGTAGAAATAGAGTGGGCTTAGTTCCGACTCAAAATCAATGGAAACATCAGTATCTCACTCAAGTGGAAATCTCGTAAATAAGAAAAAAATGCATCTAGAACTCACAAATTACCAAAACTAAATCAATAAAAGGAGCCTCAACTTAAATATCACGGATATGGGCCAAATAGGCTAATCAGATAGTGGCAATGAATCTCTAGGCTCAAATATAGGAGATAAACCTAACTGATGCACAACTAATAGATCTCTGCCACACTACTAGAGGTACACTAGGAATAGCCAAAGTCATAGTCTTAGCATAACATTCCAGAACTGCGTGATAAGGTGCTAACTAGTCCATACCTAGAATAATATCAAAATCTAGCATATCAAGCAACAATAGATCCACCCAAGTGTTTGGCCCCAGAACAGTAATAATGCATGACCTGCACACTTGATCCACTACTACAAAATCTCCTACAGCAAGGTTAAGGGGTTTAGAATTTACTATGATGCTTCTAGGATTGGCCAGGGTTTTGTGTTGATGTAGCAGGGTTAGGTTATTGCTTATGCTTATAGAAAGTTGTCCCCTCATAAGCAAAACTACTTCACTCATGTTTTGGAGTTGGCAGCAATAATGTTTGTGCTCATGATATAGCAGCATTATCTATATAGGGTCCACTATGAGATTTACATAGACCATCACAACCTCTAGTACATTATGAGCAAACATGACTCGAATTTCTAGCAAAGACGATGGATTAAGTTGTTGGCTAATTATGATCTCTCTATTCTTTACCATCAAGGCAAGGCAAACATAGTGGAAGATGCCTTGAGCCAAAAGGCGATCATCATGGGCAGCCTAGCATATTTATCTGACCATGGAGTAACCTTTAGCCTTTGACATCAAGTCTCTAGCTAATAGGTTAGTGAAGATGGGGATATTAGGCTTCAAACTGATATTGGCTTATTTTGGAGCTTAGTCATCCCTATTTGATCAAATTTGTGCTAGATAGTACGAGGATGTGGCATTAGCGACCCCTAGGGATCGAATATTATAGACCGATAGTGGTTAGGTCACAGTAGATTTAGATGGTGTCCTCTGATTTGATGGCCAGATATATGTTCCTAGAGTTGCTTATCTAATTCAGTTGACTTTGCATTTCACTAGGGCACGATAAAAATGTATAGGGATTTGAGATAGAATTATTGGTGGGATGGTATACAGAGAGATATAGCTGGTTATGTGTCCTGTTGTCAGCTGGTAGCAGGTAAATGCCAAGCACTAGAAACCTAGGGGAGAGCTTTAGAGGTTACCCATTTTAAAGTGGAAATAGGAGCAGATTATAATGGATTTTGTAATCGGTTTGTCCTAGACTTGTAGGGGTATTGATAGCATTTGGGTTATTATTACTCAACTAATCAAGTTTTCTCATTTCCTTCTAGTTTAGTAATCTTACCAAGCTGAGTGGCCAGCAAGGGTGCACATGCAGGAAATAGTCTGTCTTCATCGAGTACCGGTGTTCATTATATCCAATCGGGGTATCACAGAATACCTCCAACTTTTGGAGAGCCTTCAAAAGAGAGTTGGGCACCAGGGTTGATTTGAGCATAACATTCCATCCACAGACTGATGGAAAGTCAGAGTTGTACTATCTAGGTCCTTAAGGATGTATTGTGGGCCTGTGTGTTGGAGTTTGGCGGTCAGTGTGACCAGTTATTGCCTTTAGTTGAGTTTTCCTGTAATAATAGCTACTACTAAGTATCCAGATAGCACTATTCGAGGCCCTATATATGTCATGAACTAAGATAAGTCCTAGACGTGACATGACAGATGGGAAACTCGAAGGCAACCCAAACAAGACTTTTAGCATATTATTTTCACATACTTGGTTATGGAATATAAACAAACATCCAATAGATAATTTTAATGGAATAGGGGTTTATGACTTACGCTATAGGGATACATAAGGGAAAGAGATTTGTATGAATCACATAACAAGCAAGTACTAACGGGAGGTTAAGTAGGACAAGCTATGGGGAAATAGGGGCTTAAGAATTTCATCACTTTCTATCATTATCAATAGCATCAAATAGCGTCACATAATGGATAATGTCTAAGGGATAAGTCTCCATAAGAGCTTAATATCTCAACATAGGTAGATAGCATAAGTATCCAACAACACCTCTAAGTATGAATAGGACGAGGGCCAAACATGTCCTGGGGTCACCCTCAAACTAGAAAATAAAGTGGAATAAAGTCTCAAGATACGCAAGATTGAAACTGGATATTGTCCCTGAACTAGAGGACTCACCACAAGTAAAATCTTCTATGATCCAAATGCTAGCCATGTGGAGGATATCAAGGAGCGCCAGTCCCCACATAGTTAAATTATGTAGGAAAAAAATATGTATTAGTACTTTAAATGTACTAGTATGCAGGCATGCAATGCACAAAACACAAGTCATAAAACTAGTCAACAACATGATCATTTAGGAACATCATTTGTATCGTAAAACATAGGATAATGAGGGACATAGGTTATCATGCAAAAGTAAAATAGCCATATGTTTTGGGAAAATATTGCTTTTACATCAAGGAAAGAACCACCTAGTGTAAATGAAACTCTTGTAGTAATAATGAAGGATATCATACATGGAAAAAAGGTCATATACCTTCATGACAAATTCCATTTCCAATGACAATGAACCATAACATATGTGATGAAACCCATTTGAACTTTAGAGACAATAAGTTATACAACTTTAAGACACCCATGGAGATAACATAAAGGAACCATCATAATAATCATAAGAGGGACAACACGGGACCATAAGGAGAACGTGAACATGTGTGGGAGCAACCTTTAACCGACATAAATCATATGAGCTAAGCAATGGAGTCTCGATGTTTCCCCTACACTGGAAGGAGGGGGGAGTTACTTACCAAGGCTACCTCCTAAGATGCCTAAGTTGATCCACTAAAACTAGCTATTAAGCTACCTCTAATAAAGGTTTGTGTTGAAGTCAAGCTCTACTGCCCGTGACCACTATTTCCTATGATGGCACATAGTTATGAGACAATATGATTCTATTAACGGTCTGTTGCCCTAGCTATGAGGAGTATCCGTACATATCTCATGGTCCACTTGGTGGTAAGTATTACTCTCATGGAATGATCATATACATGAATCATAGAATCATCTAGTATGAAGTGGTACTCTACTAACCCATCTCATAAATATTTAGGAACAATGGAGAGGTATTCTAGTAACCCATCCCATAAGCCTTTTGAGCATAGATCATCATCGTAAGAGTAGCTCCTAGATCTTGTATATGCCTCTACTATCGGCTCAACATTATCTCATAATCTTTACTAGGTGGAGGACTCATACCTCAATCATTCATTTGTTCTAAACTTCACAAAACTAGTCCTATTAGAGACATAAACATGAGGATAAACATGACAAATACAACTTATCTACCATAACATGATAAAGAGGTCTTTACATATAATACATAACTTTCATTGGATTTCAACAAATTCCATAACATACTTGATATGCTTCATCCTTAATTACATTCATGAACTTACATATATTTAGTGAAATCTTCCCATCATAGATAAGAAACTTTACCATTAAACCCTTATCAAAAGAAATCATTGATCATTAGAAAACTCAATATGATAATTGGGTGGGCTCATGCATGTAACTTTAAATCATGTAACTCAAGAGGACAATGCATGGTAATAGTATAATTCATCAATTAAAATTATCCTTAAGACAACCCACCATTATCATACATATTATCTTTGAACATTGGACATAGAATCATGTAATTCATCTCATAACACCATAAAATTCAACATATCATCATAGTGTCATAATTTTCATAACTTTAAATCATCCAAAATAGGTCATAGGATAAAACATTCAAAATTAATTCATGCAATTTTATGCAATAATTGAAGAATCTCAACATAATCCATGCTTAATAAAAGAATTAGGAAGAACCCATAAGAAACCAATATTAAGTTTTAAGGAATTTGTTAAAATAAGTTTTGTAGCTCCGTGGGTGGAAAAATCCATGGATGAAGACTCCATCCACCTAATTCTTGAAATAGATCAAGGAAGCTTAATGATACTTGTAGGACTTTACTTGGGTTCTTGAATTCCAACAAAAGTTCTTGAAATCTTGACATTGGTTGGAGGATTGGAGAAGATTCGAGGATTTTCGAGAGAGTTTTTGTGAGTATAGTACTTGAAAATGGCCAAAAAATGAGAAACTGCCATCTATATAAGCATTAGGGTATTACCCAGTTTCCCTTAGCTAAAATAGAGGAAATTAAAAATTTTTTGACCTAGGATACGGCAAGTTCACGACGCAAACTTGTCGCAAACCATACTGGTTTCTATAATTTTATAGAAAAAATTATTTTTTTAACATGGGCAACCTATACATCATAGGTAATAATTTTTCTACGTAATTTACCTCCTAAACAAGGATATGAAGTTGGATTTATGAAATAACACACAAGTTTTAAGATATTCAAAACAAATACATCATAAGGTCTTTTCAAGCTACGTTGAGGGTTGTTACATTATAGTAGGTATTGTCATACTCCTTTTTGGTGGTTCGAGTCTACATAGCCTAGGCCATCTAGCACAGACTTGCTCCAAGAGGCTCTATCTCATGTTCATATCATTCAGGCCCGATTGAGGACAACCCAGCTTCGACACCAGAGTTATGCTGACTACAGATACCATTCTTTATGCTTTTATGTTGGTGACCAAGTATTTGTATGTGTAGTACCCTTAATAAGGAGATGGGGTAAGCATAGCCTCCGATATATTTGGCCGTTTGACATCTTGAGAAAAGTTGGCACAATTGCGTATGAGCTAGCATTGCCTCCAACGTACTCAACCATACATCTATTCTTTCATGTAGGGGTGTGCAAAAATTGAACCAATCAACGAACCAAACTGATAAAAATATTATTGATTTGTTGTTATCAGGTTATCGAGTTTTTAATGGGTTTGAAAAAAATTCTTGGGTTATTGTTTTGATATCGATTTTTACAATTGGGTAAACCGATAACCCAATAAGATTATAATAATTCACTATTTTACCCCTTCGTAAATATTAAATATTAGTAATTTAACACTAATAGGATACTATAGTAATACTTTACCTATTTTAATCTTTATCGTGCTTAAGTGATTTGTTACCCACTCTAGTATTTATTCTTTAAACTTTACTCTTTCGTACTTCATCTATTTTTATGAATGCAAATTCTCATTATCATCCTTATCGGATAAATCAAAAATCGAATTGTTAAGGACATAAAACTGATAAATCGAAACCTGATAAAAATTATTTTATTAGTTTGTTATTGGTTTAACATATTTAAAAACTAAAAATTGATAAACCAAACCGATAATATATGAACTTGAACCGAATCGATCAATGCGCACCCCTACTTTCATGTTTTAATATTGCACTAATATGTGCTAGATGAGTCACATGTGTTACGATATGATTTAGTTTATCTAGATGATTGGTTAACATTTTTCGAGGATCCGATAGCCATATTTGCCAAAGATGTTAGGCAGTTGTGCTCTAGTGATATACCCATGGTCAAAGTCTAGTGGAGGCACTATCCAATTACAAAGGCCACTTAGGTGATTTTGAGCAAGATATGTAAGAGCAGTAGCCAGCCAATTTAAGTCACCAGGTATGCTATCTTTACTTTCACAGATGAAAGATTTTGCAGTAGTGGATGTTGTAATGATCTTCTATGTCATTTCTACTTTTTTGAGTATTTTGCATTAGTTAGAGCCTACCGATAGTGACCCTAAGTCATTTATGACTTGCTAGCATTGATAGTTTGGTCACCTGGTCGCTCGTTTCAAAGATGTGTCATTATTTGTATTACAAAATGGCATCAAAATGGAATTTTGATAGTTTCATAAGCTTTGGAATGACCAATTAGTCTAGAAGCATGTTCAGTTAAAGTACCGAGGTTTCCAATATTAGTTTTATACCGAGTTTTGCAATTTAGCCTCCACAATAGGCCAATAGTTGATAACCACCAACATTCTTGGTAAACATGCCCGAATGAAAATTTTGTCTGTGCAGTTAGCTTTGAAAAATTGAGTTTCGTTTAGAACAACTTTTAATTTGGTTCTCGAGGCTTTCTGGTTTATTTTGGGCCCTACGATGGAAACTAAGTAATTTTAAAGTTAGGAAGTGGGACCCATATTGGGTTATAATGGCCACGTATGGGAATTTGAGTGCATCGTTGGATTTGCAATGTCAAATTTGCTGTGGTTACATAGTTTGATTGTGTGTTTTCATTTTTGAACAAGTTTCAGACCTAATCGGTGAAAATTAAACTAGGAAATAAGAAAAACTAGCTGGGCACCTGATCTGGCCACTATAGAGAACCCCAGGATACTATAGCAAAGTCTCTATAGCAATAATGGCTTCTCCATTGCAATAACCACCCTTTTTTGGGTGGTTCTCTATAAAGACTTTGGTGTCGCTATAGTGACATTCATGATGGCTTTATATTGGGCCATATTCCGGATTTTATCAAGGAATGAAGTAAAACTTTCATCACTCATGTCTTTGCCATTTTTAACTTTATTTTAGTAATTCAAAAGGCTATTTGGTGTTTTTTTTAGGAGAACATCCTGGGATTGTTGGAAATTACTTCTAATACATTGTTTGAGGTATTTCTTGCTCTTTTGCTACTATGTTATAGTTTCAATTTCAAAAACTTCATGAATTAATTCCTTATCCATTTTGAGTAAGATATTTGGTGAATTTTGGGTCTATTTAGTGTTCTATTTCAAGACGCATGCCATGATGTGATTGGAATCTTTTGGTTGGGTTGCATTTGAGACAGAATGGTAACGAATTATTGGTGATTTATGTTTTCGGTCATAAATGAAGTGTCATCTCATAATTTGATATCGAGAGAACCCTATTAATGCAATAGATCTATTTTTGCAGTACGATGACATTCAGAGACTTTTCAAAAAGGAAAGCACTTGTGATGTGAATTAAGAAGCATGTGATCAACGTCCAAGTAGGCTATAGTCTTCCCGGTCTCTTAGATTGAGTTGGACATGTAAATTCTGTGTGGATTGCCTAGATAAGGGAATAGGGAAATGGGTTAAAGTCCATGTATGTTGAATATGATCACGTTAGTTGATATTTGTGATTTTCTGGATATCTGTTGGCATGTAGAGAGCATATTTGACTATTCTATTAATTTATTTTGTATTTGTAGTTGTCTATACTGATTGATTGTTCTACTTTTGAGTATTTGGGATTTACTGGACTATGCTTTCACATGTTGAGCATGCCTATGACTACTGTATTCGCTGTTTACTATTTTTATACTTTTTGTTGTTATTGGTGGGCCATAGTCTAGGCTAGGCTAGTGATGCCCTAGACCCATGCTGGCAAGATCGATAGATAGCTATACTTATGTCTAATGTGATTTGAGACGTGCAGATCATTTTAGACCGAATAAGCAGACCAGAGTCTATGGAGCCTCAGATAGTTTATAATAAGCCAAGAACTTGATTACTCTTTCTGCTGGTTAGCCTTTTCACTATTCCTACAACATATCAATTACTGCTCCATACATACAAGAACGATGGTGTTACCTCAAAACTTTGAGTAAAGTCTCTTATGGTTAAAGGCTTGAGGCTTTTCTCATATATGACTACATGTCTGTCCACTAGGACACTGTGTAGAGAAGGATGTGTCATTCTCTGTAAATCCTTAGTTAAAGGCTATATAGTTAAAGTCTATAAAACTACAAACTACTAGGTTGAAGTCCCCATAGTTATTGCTAAGGTCATCATTAATAGAGGGTCTTTCGGACTAGTCTAGGCCTACAGGCCAAGGCAGACCACTGGCTACGTCTGACATTATCTTGGGTTAAAGTGTAGGTCATATATTTTTATGATGTTTGACTTCTTCAGTTGAAGTTTGATTGTTTTGGTTGAAGCCCGAGGGTTAGTGAGGTTGAAGTCCTGATAAGGACATATGGACTAGGTTAAAGTCCCAGTTAGAGGTTTTGTTAGAGGTGTGGTTGTATGTGCATAGTTGGTTCACGGACTTCATTTGGACTTGACACCCAAAAATTACACCTACTCATCTTATTATTGTGCATAGTTGTATTTTCTGGGGTTATGGGGGGTCAAGTAGTGTGCATGCATAGATAGTAGGGCCTTACGTATACATGCATCACTAGACCGCTATCCAGTCCATTGGTCACTTCCATGTTCGCTGGCATGTATATTGTGTTCTTATGATTAGACACCTATGGATTTATACTTTGATGTATCCCTACTTTATTTACTCCACTCACTCAGTCGATCTATGATGCCTACTGGGTACCATATCCCTATTAATCAACCCTACTTTTTGTATTTGTTTCTGATCACGCCAAAATTACACTTCCCAATTGAAGTGTAAATAGTCTGTAATGACCCTCCAGGTCATTTCTATGTTCTACAATTATTTTCATGACTTAAGCATGTGTATAGTGACCTTAAGCCATTTGTGATTTGTGGAGACCATTGTTATGGTTGGTGGCGGAGTTTAGTGTGATTTATATGAGTTTTGATGCTAAACAAGAAGTTATAACTATAAAAAGGAGATTACTGATAAGGTCTTAGTAAGCGTCCTCAAAATGGAATGTCGACGATTACATCAGTTCCGAAATGGCCAAATTAGGCTAGGAGCATTGTTGGCCTCATGGTTGAGGGTTTTGGTATGCATTTAAGTCATAAATTGCAAAAATTAGTTCAACCAAAGGTGAAAAAGTGGTTTTCTATAAAATCCTAGGTAAACATGCTCAGAATAGGAATCTGATGGTATGGTCAACTCCAGAACGTCAAATATAGCCTAAACTATCTTTTTGTTGGATGGCAGGAACTTTTGGGTGCATTTTGACCCCTTCGGTTCTTTTAGCAATAATTAGCTAAAAAGAGGTGGGAAGCTCAGTTTATCTTAAGAAGCTCCCGGGAAATTCAAACCGCACCGTTGGATTCAAAACGTTGAAAATCATATGGTTACACATTTTGGTTGCAAAAGACAAACATTGGATGGGCCTAGATTACTCTCGAGAAGTTTTGAGAAAAGCTGATGCCCCGATAGCAGGCAACCATCTACATATGCAGAGGCATGCCCTTGTGGGCCGCATGGCATAGCGCACACCCACGTTCGTGCGCCTTTGGCATAGGCGGTGTGGCAAGCCTATAAAAGGCATGGTCACGAGGTAGCTTGGGACAAAACTTCACAAAGGCATAATTTGAGCTACATAACTCTATTTTTTATCGATTCAAAAGGCTAAATTGTACGAACATTCACGAGGTATGTCATGGGAAGATTGTATTTCAGTTTTGGCATGCATTTCGAGGTGAAATTTCTATTTTTATATGATTATGCATCATTATTGAGTGAAAACTTTGCCTAGCGATATCTTGGTCATTTCTTATAGGAATTCAGTGAATTTGTGTCTATGTTTTTCTATTTTTTGAGAGGAATACTATGGTATGTTTTGATCTTAATAATTTGACCATGAAGTTCTGTATATAAAAGTTCTCCAATAAGAAACGTAACCTCATTTTTAGTTTGTTTCTTTGCCTTCTGGGAATTATTTTAAGCATAATTTCTGGCTATAGTGTCATGACCCAAGCCTAGGGCCTAGATGTGACCGGCGAAT
This sequence comes from Solanum ossicruentum, assembly GCA_025774065.1. Classification (NCBI taxonomy): domain Eukaryota; kingdom Viridiplantae; phylum Streptophyta; class Magnoliopsida; order Solanales; family Solanaceae; genus Solanum; species Solanum ossicruentum. The sequence continues at coordinate 23,960 of JAOTQR010046877.1, forward strand.
GGGGAACCAGAAGGAACCCCAAACAAGCCTCATAGCATATCATTATACATCCTTGGTCACGGAAGCAATGTAAAACAATGTAAGATACATAAATAAGGGGAATTGGGACTATTGGAGAGACCCATATTTAAATAGCTTGAATATATTAAGTAAGTCAAAGCTCAAGCATAATACATAACTTGTCTAACAATACCTCTAATATAGGACTTAACGGGGGCCAAGACAAGCAACTGGGCTCACCCTCATAGTAAAAGTATACCAAAACGAAGGGTAGTTTTTAATACATAGCTTAAGAACATATTGCCCTCGCACATGAGGACTCACCAACTAGCTTGAACGAATACCACTAGCCACGTGGAGGAGGATGGTAACCAAATGGATCTCCGGTTCCTACATGGTAATATCATGTAGGCATAGAGTATGCGTTAGTATATTTGAGTGTACAAGTATGTGCGATGCAATGAAACAAGAGATAGGTATCATAATCAAAATGCATAACAATATACAATAAATAGCATAATAACAATATGACATGTATAACCAACTCTTAAGTAAGTCATGCTTTTTACATCTTACATAGATTATATCATAAATGTGTAAAGAAGCCTTAATCAACATAACATAAGACCTTTTGGAGCCACTTTTCTTATGGAATCCCGTCCCTTTTCGGACTAAATGACCCTCTTTACGGGAGTCAGTCCCTTTTCAGATTAAGTGGCCCTCCTTATAGGGAGCCAATCCCTTTTCGAATTCAACATTTCATAGAACAAGCTCATGAAACCATTACATTTCAATTATCGCATCATCATCATATAATCATCGTAACATAATTCATATCATATCTCATGCTTTGGACCTTTAATTCCTCAAGAAACCATAACCGGACATTTCATCAAACACTTGGTGGGTGTGCAATAGGGGTACATGATCATGCAATTTAGAGATAAAATCATGCAAAAAAATCTATTATAAAACCATCCATAAACACCTTGCAACACTCCCAAGACATTCATATCAAAACCCCTCATCAAAACTTTCAATAGATCCAAGATATATAGCTCACAACATTGTAAAATAGTCACAAATTTACATAGCTTTAACATAGTCCGTAAACATGTTCATACTTGTAAACCAATTTGTAAACGCAATTTTAAATCATGCAGTATTAATTAAAAGAAGGTTTAAGCACTAAGGGTGGAAGGACCCAATGGTTCAACACCACATACCTTAGGTCTAGAGTTGCTTGGAATTGAGATTGGGAAGAATGGAGACTTGGAAATGATCTTTGAATCCAATCTTGTTCTTGGGTTTCATTGGAATTGAATTGGGGCTTGATGAAGGATTTTGAGAGAATTGAGAGTTTATTTGAGATAAGAGTAATGAGTTTGATCCTTTTGAACTTTGTTTAGGTCTTTTAGGAAGGTTAAGATAGCCTAAAAAGTCAAAAGGGCTCATTAGGATAATTAGCATTTACGAAAATACCATTAGTGAATGGATGGAAAAATTGGCAAAGTATCATCTCACTGGAGGCTTCAATGGTCTTGTGGGACTCCATGGATCGTGTGGAGTGCCCGTGTGAAGTGCCTTAATGAAGAAATGGAAGTTGGGAAACTTGGAAAAAATGGACATCTCGTCACCTTGACAGACCGTTTCTTGGATCGTATGGTGTCACACGGACCGTGTAATGGTCCGTCCCACCTTACATAGCCAAGAAACTATCGCTTTCCACTACATGCCCAGGTGAAACGGCCCGTACCGCTTCACACGACCCGTACAAGGCCACACTGCCCGTATGGGTGCCCGTGGGGCTTCACTACATGGGAAGGTCTCACAGAGACGGTCATAATTCCTTCATACGACATCGGAATAAGGTGAAACAAAGTGCATTGCAAAGAAAACTCAAAGTGATTTCATTTGACATATTATGGGCTATCCAATTCCAAATATGCTAAGAGCTATTGTAGTTTAAAGTTGACCCTTGTATGGGACAACACCCAAACTTAACTTAGAGGTAAGTCTTGAACTCGTTAAGGTGCAAGGAGTCTCCCATGAATCTAATACACCCCCCAGCCTAACCAAATGAGGCTTGAAACATGGACACATAAGAGAATAGAGTTACGGGGTGTAACATATAGACTCGAGAAGACGTAGAGACTGTTTTACGGGAGTTGGTTTAAGATTTTGGGTGCAGGCCCTATTTCCCCTGTTTTGGTCATAATTGATGCAATTTCCCTTGATTCTTGAGATTTTATAGTAAAATCAACCATAATTATCTTGTGATTCATGTTTGGATAGCTAAGAAGCATCGGGAGGCGATCAGGAATGGGAAAGCTCGAGTGGACTGATCCAAAGCACTGGAACCACCTTCAAGGTATGCTGGGCTTCTGTAACCCTTAGGTTGAGCTAAAATATGTGGATGTTTAAGCTGAAATGTGTGGCTATGCTATATATAGGCTAAGTATGTGTTAATATGGCTGGTTTCACTGAGTATATGTTATATATATGGTTGGCTTTACAAAGTGTGGGATATATATGATGACGTGGGATGGTAATCACTATGTAGATGACTGTATTAGTTGTAGCTACTATATTAGCTGAGTACTGGCACATTCAACTATGAGAGGAGATGATAAAGGCTAGACATTGTAAGGCCCCACATGTTGGAGGATATAAAAGTGCCTAAGAAATGAAATCTAGAAATTTTCTATGTACTAGTGGGTTTTACGAAAGGGCCTGCAAATCGTAAGTGGTCCCATGGGCCATAACTTTTTCTCGTGGAATGATGGCTTGACTTGGTGAAAATACTAATTTCTGATGTTGGGAGTACGAGTTAGCAGATGGGTTGTACCTTGACTTATAAGCCATAAGTCCCATTGTAGGTTGAGGATCAGAGGAAGTTTCTGAGGGTCCAAAGTGTTATTAGATGAAACCCCTAACCTACTGCCCGTAGATTGGACCACAGTATGTAATCGGGGTTTTGTGGTCCTATCTGGTAGAAGTTTATAAGTGGTGAATTTGACATTTCCTATTACCCTAATGTTAGGCTACGTCGTCTAACCCCCCCCCCCCCAAAGGACCTCTTTGCAGCCCTATACAACCCTAAGCAACTTCATTTCAGCCTATTCAAAAATATTGTAAGTCCCCAAACACTCTCAAGTTCTTTAAGCTTGCACGTATAAGATGTTGCATAGCATTAAATCGTACATGAGTGTGAGGCATACACTATAGTTCATACCCCTTCATGTAGATATGGCCTTGTACTAGTGGGTAAGGCATATAACATTATTCATAAACCCTTCAAGTAGGCTTCACAATTCACAAGAAAATAAACCTTACCATAAAAACTCAAGAGCTCATCAACAATCGAGACTCGAAATATCATGCAATAGATCATCAAAAACATGAGAATTCTTGTTATGTAATTTCATCAAACACATGTCAGGTTCATGATATTTGTTCACAATCATGCAATTCAAGAGTAAACAAGAGGAGTAAGAATCAATTCAAAATCAACCCACCAATATTGTAGTAAAACCCCAATTTGGGTATCATGAAATCCATATCAAATGTTCACTACAGTTCATAGGTTTCAAGTTCAAATCATGCATAATCTCAATAGACATAAATCAACTCATATTATAAGCTTAAAAATAGATATTCATGCATAATCAAGAATAAAATTCATAACAAGAGATACCCCATAATAATACAACTTGAAATCATGCAATTTTCATAAAAAGAGAAGGTTAGGCTCTATGGTTGAAAGGACCCAATGGATAAAACCTACATCCATTAAACTTGGGTTTTCTTGAGATGAGCTTGAAGGAGACTTAAAGCTTGGAGTGGGATCTTGAAATCCAAAACTTGTTCTTGAGTTTCCTTGAATTTTTATTAGGGGTTTAGTAGATGTTCTTGAGAGAATTTGAGAGTGTTTTTCAAAAGAGATGAGTGGGTTTGATAATTAAGAATAGGGTTTAGGTCTTTAGAAAGTATTAAGATAGCATATGAAGTCCCAAAAAGTCATTAGAATAAATTAAATTTATGAAAATGCCATTAGTGAAACAGAGAGGAAAAATGACAAAGTGTCACCTCACTTGAGGCCTCACGGCCCGTGTGGTACTCCACGATTCGTGTGGAGTGCCCGTAAGACTACAATTAGGCAATAATCTGGAGATTGGAACTTGGCTCAACTCTTAGAAAAATTTTCATTCCGAAAGCCTCACAGAGGGCCTCACGGCCTGTACCACACACATGGTTTGTGTGGGTGGTCGTGGCACATTACTTGGCCAAACTGTGGCCATTTCAGGCCCAAGGCCATTCCCACAATTCATGGGATGCCACATGGCCCGTATGGGTGCCCATGTGGCTTGCGAGAAATGGTGACAACACAACACAGGAGAGCTTTATGAAAACGGGCATAACTTCTTCATCCGAACTTTAAATGAGGTGAAACCAAGTGCGTTGGAAAGCTAATTCAAAGAACTTTAATTTGATAGGTCGTGGGATACCCAATTCCTTTGATCTAAGAGATATGATCCTTTAAAATTTACCCTTTTATTGGTACTTGTGAAAAACTTAACTGATGGAATTTCTTCGAACTTGGCTTGATGTAGGAGACCCAGGATGGCCTAAAACAACATAAATAAGCTTGAATTGAAGGATTGAAAGTGAAATTAGATTGACCTTAGAGGTTCCATGGGAATCCACTGGTTAGAGTTCGAAAAGAGGATTCGATAAGCATTTGAGAAAGTGAATGAGAAGCTAAGTGTTTTAGAATAAGAATGAAGAGTAATGAAGGAGTTTAAACTGATCTGGGGGTCCCATATAGGGGGTCATAGAGCCCATGGAGGCTTCTATAAGATGTCTTTTGCCCCAAAACTTTTTGAAACCAAATCTCAAGCGTCACTAAAGTTATACAAAAATCTGGGTCCTTACATTATCTGCCCCTTGGGAACATTCATCCTCGAATGTGGAAGAACAAGGCTTGAAAGACTTGAATTACAACATTAAACATCTAATCACAAGATACAATGCATAATTCATCATTTGAAAAATCATTGCATCATTAAGACTCATATCAAAACGTATTCAAATCATTTTAAACATTATGGAAATAAATCAGTTTCGTGCACATGTATGCATATCATGTCATGAGACTCAAGAGTGAAAGAATTAGGACCATTTAGAATGGGAAGAACCTAATATCATAGGCTTGAGTAGATTGGAAAGGATAGAGGTATCGTCACATCATACTTGGTTCGACTTCCCATATAGCACTTTCAATATATTGATCCTCGTTGCGAAGCCTCTCCACTTGCCCATCCAAGATCTCAATTGGAACTTCCTCATAAGACAAGTTATCCTCAACCTCCACGCCTTCCAAAGGCACAGTAGCACTAGTACCACCAACTAACTTCATCCAACCTCATTCCTAACCTATCCTATTGGTGTACTTCTCTAACCACTTTTATTTTACCCAAAAATTTACACTTCCCATATTTAACAATCAACTTCTCATCCCTCAAGATTTGCAACACCACCCTTAAATTATCCAAATGCTCTCCTTCACTCTGTGAATAAATTAATATATCACCAATAGAACCACCGCAAATATATCCAGGTAGGGTTTAAAGACCCTATTCATGAGATCTATAAATATTGTCGGTGCATTAGTGAAGCCAAAAGACATTACCACAAATTCAAAATGCCCATACCTAGCCCGAAAGGCCGTCTTAGGAATATTACACTCCCTCACTCTCACTTGGTGATATCTGGACCAAAGATCAATCTTAGAAAAGTGACTAGCCCCTATTAGGAAGTACATCAAAAACTCATTTACTATCGAAATCGATTCAATATGAATGACTTTAGACTCGACATCCTTAACCCTTATGAGATGGTAAATGCAACCCTTAGAGATCAATTTGGGCCTTTAGACATGAAATAAGTCTACCCTTAACTACCACATCACAAAATTCCCACTCAAGTAGTGAATTGAAATCTCACCCTACGGGTCCTATAATCAATAGAAGCATAACATGCATGTAACCAATCTATCCCAAGAATGATATCAAAATCCACCATGACAAGTTCAACAAAATCACTAGATAAGACTTTATGCAATGGGCTCATGGTACAACCCCTATAGACATTTTCTAGCAACAATTGACTCACCAATGGGGTAGACACCTAAAAGGTTCACATAACAATTCGGGACACACATGAATCTTTTTAGCAACAAAAAGGAATAATGAAAGAAAGTTGGCACTTGGGTCTATCAAAGCATGCACATCAAAATAAAAAACCTTTAACATACTAATAACAACATTGGGCATCTCATCCCCTCCTTGCCTCTCTTGAAGAGCATTGAACTGATTATGTCATGGAGCACCCCCTTGTTAGTCTCCATGAGCCCTTTGATCAACATGACCACCTCGCCCTTGAGGACGACCATCCTTGAACTTGTTTTGAACATGAGGGAAATCAACAAGCTTATGGCATACCCTCCCACACCCATAACATGCATTTGAATCCTTTAAGCATTTTCCATGATGATTTTTTCACATTTTGGGCATTTTGAAAACTCGCCTTACCATTTCCACCTTGGAACCTTGGGTTAAGCACCCCATCGTTAGCAAATCTCTTGTTTGGAGCACTAGAGGACCTTTGACCTTGAAATTCGTGACCTTGTTAGAAATGGCCATCATTAGCACTTTGGAAACCACCCTTAAACTGAGCCCTCTTGGGCTCCCCACTTCTTCTCTTCCTAAGCTTCTCCCCCTCAAGTTGTTCGGCATAGGTCATGAGCTGAGACAAGTACATGTCACCCAGTAGCATGGCGGTACAACACTCTTCATTCACCAAGTCGGACACTTTCGACATAAACTTGTTCATCCTTGTTCTAGGTTAGGCAACTAATTGAGGAGCATACTAGGAGAGCTTGTTGAATTTGAGGGCATACTCCCTCTCACTCATGGAACCTTACTAGAGTTTATTAATTCCATAATTTAAGCCTCTCTCAACTCAATAGGGAAGAACCGTTAAGGAAGGCAGCCTTGAACGCCTCCCAAGTAATAGCATCATGATTTCCCCTCTCGAACCTCCATTGAACAAACTAAATTTGAGCCACACCTTTAAGTTGATAGGCCTCTAGTTCCTCCTTCTCCTCCAAATTCACCACCATAATAGCTATCACCCTATACACCTCATCGATGAACTCTTAGGGATCTTCCTCCACTTTGGACCCATGAAACTCCGGAGGGTTTAGCCTCGTGAAGTCCCTCACTCATGAGGCTGGATTATGAGCATAAGGAACTTGGGACCCTTGATTCAATTGGTAGGTCATTGCATGTGCCAACATAGTGATGGAATTCTGAAACTTGTCTTTAGTAGCCTCTTCTCATTAAGGGTCTTGGGAGCGTGGTAAGCCGAATGCCCCATGGGTGCACGAGCCCTTCTTGGTCTTCCTCTTTGTATCGACATGATCTAGAAGAGCAAAGAGCATTCGTTGGGGGGGGGGGGGAAAGCCTTATCTTACATCTAAAGAATGATATAGATCATGAAGAAGTGAAACATTTCCTAAAATGCCTCATAGTCTCCTATTCATAGTTATGGCGCGCTTCACAACCATGAATAAGACTTTTATCGACGTGGTATGTTGTATTTTTGAGGAACATTAACAACCTAGTGCTCTAATACCAAGCTTGTTACAACCCAAGGTTAGGGACTAGATGTGACACATCGAATGGCGAATCCAAGGGGACCCTAAACAAGCCTATTAGCATGTCATTCACACATCCTTGGCCGCGGAAGCAAAATAAGCAACAACTTGTGACAATAATAAAAAGTGAAGCAAGACTAAGGAAAGAATTTCATTCAAACATAAAAATATGAAGAATCAAACTTGAACATAGACATCCATAATATCCAACAACACCTCTACATAGAATGGAGCGGGGGCCAAGACACTTCCCGAGCTCACCCTCATAATAGTAAGTATTCAACATAGAGAAGAAGTTTCAATATAACATGACTAAAATAGATATTTTCCTTGAAATTGAGGAATCACCAAAGCTTTCTTCAAGAATTGCACTAGCATGTGGATGAGGAGGATCAAAAGGAGCTCTGGTTACTACATGGTGATATCATGTAGGCATAGAGTATGTGCTAGTATGTTTGAATGTACTAAGTATGCGGGATCAATGCAACAAGAATCATAAGCCATAATAACAAGATATTTAATCATAATCAATGAACATAAGCTCAATATGCCACGTATAATCAATGCATAGGATGAAATATGCTTGAGAATTATCATACTTGCATAACATGTTTAACACAATAAATTGATATGAATAGATCATCCAAATACCATGTACTAGAGGGTGAGAGATATAGCATGGGTCATGACCCCTTCTAGTAGATAATCGGTAGTACATCAGGGTAGAGAAATAGCATAGGTCATAACCCCTACATGTAAGCATGAGATAATACATAATATTGAATTGTACATGAGGGTGAAGCATACCACATAGTTCATAACCCCTTCATGCAAGTATAAGATGTTGCATAGCATTAAATTATACATGAGGGTGAGGCATACACCATAGTTGATACCCCCTTCATGTAGACATTGGCCTTGTACTAGAGGGTAAGTCATATAACATAATTCATAACCCCTTCTAGTTAGTTTCACAATTCACAAGAGCATAAACCTTATCATAAGAACTCAATAGCTCATCAATAATTGAGACACGTAAAATCATGCAATAGATCATCTAAAACTTGAGAATTCTTGTCACATAATTTCATCAAACACATGGAGGGTTCATGATATTTGTTCAATATCATGCAATTCAAGAGTAGACAAGAAGAGTAAAAATCAATTCAAAATCAACCCACCAATATTGTAGTAAAACCCCAATTTGGGTATCATGGAATCCATATCAAATGATCACCATAGTTCATAGTTTTCAAGCTTAAATAATGCGTAATCTCAATAGACATAAATCAACTCATAGTATAAGCTTAAAAATAGATATTCCATACATAATCAAGAATACTTGATAAAACCCCATCATAACATTTATTCAAAGTTCATAATAAGAGATACCCCATAATAATACAACTTGAAATCATTTAATTTTCATAAAAAGAGAAGGTTGGGCTCTATGGGTGAAAGGACCCAATGGATGAAACCCACATACCTTAAACTTGGGTTTTCTTGAGATAAGCTTGAAGGAGACTTGAAGCTTGGAGTGGGATCTTGAAATCCAAAACTTGTTCTTGAGTTTCCTTGAATTTTTATTGGGGGTTTAGTTGGTGTTCTTGAGAGAATTTCATAGTGTTTTTCAAAGAAGAGGAGTGGGTTTAATAGTTAAGAATAGGGTTTAGGTCTTTAGAAAGTGTTAAGATAGCATATGAAGTCCCAAAAAGTCATTAGAATACATTAAATTTACGAAAATGCTATTAGTGAAACGCAGAGGAAAAATGACAAAGTGTCACCTCACTTGAGGCATTACGGCCCGTGTGGCACTCCATAGTTCGTGTGGAGTGCCCATTAGACTACAATTAGGCAATAATCTAGAAATTGGAACTTGGCTCAACTCTTAGGAAAATTTTCACTCAGGAATCCTCACGGCTCGTACCACACCACACAGTTCATGTGGATGGTTGTGGCACATCACTTGGCCAAAATATGGTCGTTTCAGGCCCAAGGCCATCCCAGAGTTCATAGGATGCCACACGGCCCGTATGGTTGCCGGTGTGGCTTTCCATAGAGAAATGACGACAACACAACACAGGAGAGCTTTACGAAAATAGGCATAACTTCTTCATCTGAACTCTAAATGAGGTGAAACCAAGTACATCAGAAAGATAATTCAAAGAGCTTTAATTTGATATGTAGTAGGACATTCAATTTCTTTTGAGCTAGGAGATATGACCCTTGAAAGTTGTCCCTTTAAAGTTGACCCTTCTATTAGTACTTGTGAAAACTTAGCTGATAGAATTTTTTGAACTTGGGTTGATGTAACAGACCCACGATGGCCTAAAATAACACAAATAAGCTTGACTTGAAGGCTTAAAAGTTAACTTAGATTGATTTTGGAGGTTCCACGAGAATCCACTGGTTAGAGTTCAAAAAGAGGACGCGACAAGCGTTTGAGCGAGTGAATGAGAAGCTTAAGTGTTTAGAATAAGAATGAGTAGCAATGAAGGAGTTTAAACTGATTTGGGGGTCCTATATAGGGGGTCACACAGCCCGTGGAGGCTTCCATAAGGTGTTATCTTGGCCCAAAACTTTCGGAAACGAAATCTCAAGCATTACTAAAGCTGTACAAAAATCCAGGTCCTTACAAAAATGGAACCATTTCATAACACCATAATCAATAGATGTTCCTGAAAAGATTACAAATACAATACTTAGCATATAACATAAAGGGTGTACATAATGTCCAACAATGCCTCCAATCAATAGATAGGTCGGGGGCTAAGACATACCCTTCGCTCACCCTCAAAGTAAGTAAAATAGATAAAAGAACAATCGGTAGAAGGATAGTGGATTGTACTTGGAAGATAGGACCAACCGGCTCCAAGCTAAACGTTGTACAGAGGATGATCATGGTCATCGTTCCCTACATGGTGAGATGATGTAGGCAAAAGTATGTATTAGTACGTTTGAATGTACTAAGTATGCGAGATGCAATGTATATGACTTATCGAACTTGCATTCAATGTTAGATGGAAGGGCACATAATATAGAAGAAGTATATAACCAAAGGAATATAATATAACAATATTCTATAAAATTCATGATGCGTGAAGTTCAATAATGCTCATATTTAGTAGGGATGTGGCCGTAATCGACATTACAAACCCATGCGACTATTATATGAATATTCCCGAAATGGACCTCCCAGCGGTTGGAGAAGATCACTAGCCAAAGGTAATTACACCATACCTTACAACCGGTTCATTTTGTTTGTGGTGGCCACCTGCCTTACGTCCCGGTCATTTCAGAAGGATTTCCATTATAATATCATATCAAAAAAAGAATAACCATCCCTTACGACCTAGTCATTTCGTAGATAATCACCATTCATATGCTAGCATATAGTTCGAGGAAAGGGAGAGAACCCTTGGGGATAGCCTTGATGCCTCCAATCCATCGATTCTAAGTCAATATCCCACAAGAATACTTATACACATACATGCTTTTAAAAGAGGAAATACATATGTCAAATCATTTCAATCCACATTTAGGCTTAAAGTCCAATCATACTTCATAACCATTCACTCATGGACCAAAAAGCCAAATCATAGTTCAATATCATATTTCTAATGCATAGATAGCCTATTCATTAGACAATATGGTGTAAGTACCTAATATACTCAAAGAGCCAATAAAAATAGACATTCATGTGATCACACTCTTATCATAAGCAATATATGAGCTTAACTCACCGAAAACATTTTCATAAAAATCATACGTGAGCTTAACCTACTGGTAGTTTCATAAATCTAATGCTCATGAGATGCTTATGCTATGAAAGAGATGAGATTAGCATGGGTAATACGGATTCAATCTAAAATCAACAATATAATATGAAATTCAAGTGAAAATATAATTAAATCCATATTTAGAATCATAATATAAATCACTCATGCACAAAACAAGCTTTAAAGGGGATATGCATGTTCATAACCTCATAACTTCAATATAAATCATCATAATATGGCTTAAAGTAACTTAAAATCATCAAATGTATACAACCCATACCTTAGTTGCATTTAATAAATCATAATGATAAAACCTCAAATTTAAAGTAAGTTTAAATTCATGAAATTTGCTTGAAAAGATTTGGGTCTCCTTGGTTGAGAGGAACCAAGGATCAAAACCCACATACTTTGACCCAATGAAGAAGTTCCAAGAGAAATTTGAGGAAGAATTGAGTTTTTCTTGCTTCCCAAGTTTGAAATCCACAGGAGTTCTTGAGAGGAGTTTGAGAGAGTAAAATGTGAGGAGTGAATTTTGAATGTTAGGAAAATAGTTTAGGTCATTTGGAAGTCTTTAGATGACATCGGAAGTCCCGAAAGACCATTAGGATAAATCAAATTAATGAAAATGTCATTAATTAAACGAATAGAAAAACTTCATGTCACCACCTCAAGGAGAGGTACACGGGTTGTGTGGAACTACACGATCCGTGTACCAGCCCATGAACCCTTACTTAGACAAATTTTGCCTCTTGACGAAGGTTCGGAACCATAACCCAACACTTAGAATATTTGACGAAAAAATCACCGACACGGTCCGAGTGGAGCTACACGGGTCGTGTAGGTGCCCGTATCACCATACTTGGAAAAATATTTCATGACAAGTTACGAGATGGTGATTTTATACTAAGAAAAATTTTCAATCTGGAAGCTACACGGCTATATGGCCCGTGAACCATCACACAGCCCGTGAAGGGGGGCCGTGTGACAATACTTTGCTCCAAATGTGGATGTTTCAAGCTCAAGGCCATCACACGACCCACAACACGATCCATGAAGTGTCACACGGCTCGTGTGGGGTCCCAGTGTGATGTTCCTTAGTGCAAAACTCCACACCGAGGCTATATACTCAAAACTAAGGCCAAGTATTACTGCACTAGAGGCCATACGAGCCGTGTGACCTCACCCGGACCGTGTAGTCTCCCTTGAGGTGATACTTGGACCAAATTTTGTCAAAAATGACATTTTCAATTTCTGAAGAAGTCGTACGATGTCAGAGTCATTACATCATCTCCCATTGGGAACATTCGCCCCTAGTGTGCAAGAATAAGGCTTGAAAGGCCTAACTTAAAACATGAAACTTCCAAACACGAAACTTCCAAACACAATGCATAGTTCACCATTTGAAAATCATAAAATCATTAAAACTCATGCCGTAATATATTCAAATCCTTCAAAACATTTAGAAATCATTCTAATGCACATGTAATCATGTCATGCCATGAAACTCAAGAATTGAAAGGATTAGGACCACTTGGAAAGGAAGAACTTAATACCTTAGGCTTGAGTAGCTTGGACAAGATAGGGATACCGCTTCAACATGTCTAACTCTTCCTCCTATGTAGCACTCTCTACATGTTGATTCCTTTAAGTGCCTTAACTGAAGCCATATCCTTATTACGAAGCTGCTTTACTTGTCTATCCAAAATCTCAACCAGAACATCCTTATAAGACAAGTTTTCTTCGACCTCCACACCTTCCAAGGGCACAATAGTACTAGGATCACCAACTAACTTTCTCAACATAGACATATGAAAGATCGTGTGAATACAACTCAAATCAGGAGGCAACTCGAACCTATAAGCCACATTTCCAATTTGATCCATAATCTCATAAGGGACTACATACAAGGGACTTAGCTTACCCTTCTTACGAAAAGCATCACACCCTTCATAGGTGAAACCTTCACATATACCCAATCCCCAATATGAAACTCAAAGTCCCTCTTCCTAACATTTGAATAGGACTTTTGGCGACTTAGGGGCATCTTCAGCCTCACTCTTATCGACTTCACCTTCTCCATAGCCTCCAACACCAAATCTGTGCCAATCAAAGCCATCTCTCCCAACTTAAACCACCCCATCAGAGATCTATATGTCCTTCCATTCAATGCCTCAAATGGTTCCATGCAAATGTTGGCATGAAAACTATTATTGTAAGCAAACACAATGAGTGGAAGATGATCATCCTAATTACCTTTGAATTCTAACACACAAAGACCTCAACATATCATTCAAGGTTTGAATTATCCTCTCGGCTTGTTCATCGGTTTGAGGATGAAAGACGGTGCTCAACTTAACCTTAGTATCAAGTCCCCTTTGAAACGACCTCCAAAAGTGAGAAGTAAATTGGATATCACGATCCGATATGATAGACCTAGGTATACCATGTAATCTGACCAACTCTCAGATGTACAATCTTGCATAATCTTCAATACTTAAAGTAGTCCTGACCGGTAAGAAATGAGCTGACTTAGTCATATGGTCGATGATAACACAAATTGAGTCAAATTGCTTCTGAGTTCGAAGCAAACCAACCATAAAGTCCATATTCACATCTTCCCTCTTCCAAGTAGGAATCTCAATATCTTGGGTCAACCCACTGGGCCTTTGGTGCTCTACCTTCACTTGTTGACAATTAGGGCATTCGGATACATACTTGGTTATATCCTTCTTCATACCATGCTACCAAAACACTTCTTTCAAGTCCCGATACTTGTTAGTAGATTCCGAATATATAGAATAATACAATTTATGGGCTTCACTCATGATTACTCTCCTAATATCATCCACATCTGGAACACATAATCAATCTTGATACCGAAGTACACCATCTCTCCTTGGGAAAAAATTTATATTCTTGTCGGTAACCAACTTCTTCAATTCAACCAATGATGGATCTGCATCTTGCTTAGCTTTCAAATCAACTACCATCGAAGATTCAACCCCATTTTGAACATGAATACCACCACCATCAGAATCAGCCAACCTAGCCAACCAGTGAACATCTCTTACCAACTCCTTCTTCTCCTCCTCAACATAAGCCACACTACCTATGGATATTCTACTAAGAGCATCAACTATCACATTCACCTTGCCAAGATGATATTGCACACTCATGTCATAATCCTTGAGAAGTTCCAACCATCTCATTTTCCTCAAGTTAAGATCCCTTTGAGTGAATACATATTGCAAACTCTTGTGATCGATGAAAACATCAACATGCACCCCATATAAATAGTGTCTATAAATTTTCAAAGAAAATACCACTGCTGCTAACTCAAGATCATGAGTCGGGTAATTATGCTCATGCACCTTCAATTGTCTTGATACATATGCTATTACCTTCCCATGTTGCATTAGAATACACCCCAACCCAATTCAAGAATCATCACAATACACTACAAACCCATCCAAATCATCTAGTAAAGTCAAAATGGGAATCGATGTTAGACGATCCTTCAAAGTTTGAAAATTGTTCTCACATTCATCCATCCAAACAAACTTAACCTTCTTTTGGGTAAACTTAGTCAATAAAGATGCAATAGATGAGAACCCTTCAATTAACCTCTTATAATAGCCGGCCAACCCAAGAAAGGTACTAATATCTGAAGGAGTCAATGGTTTAGGCCAATCCTTCACAGCCTCTCTACCTTATGAGGTAGTGGTAAGGTCTGCGTACATTCTTCCCTCCCCAGATCCCACTTGTGGGATTCCATTGGGTATGTTGTTGTAGTTGTTGAATCTTTATACATGGCCAAGAATGGAAATTTCACTCAACCAAAAACTCACATTTGCTAAACTTAGCATACAACTTCTACTCTCTCAAGGTTTGAAGAACCAACCTCAAATGATCCATATGCTCCCACTCGCTTCAGGAATAAATAAGAATATCATCAATGAAGACAACCACAAAGCTATCAAGGAAAGACTTGAACACCCGATTCATAAGATCTATGTACACGGCTGGAGCATTAGTTAAACTAAATGACACCACCACGAATTCAAAGTGTCCATATCTAGTCCGAAAAGTCATCTTGGGAACATCATACTCTCTAACTTTCAACTGATAATACCCAGAATGGAGGTCAATCTTTGAGAAATGAGTAGCCCCTTGAAGTTGGTCAAACAAGTCATTGATCCTAGGCAACAAATACTTATTCTTGATTGTCACCTTATTCAACTGTTGATAGTTACACTTCCGAAGAGATCCATCTTTCCTTCTTACAAATAACACCGGAGCACCCCATGGAGATATACTTGGCCTAATGAAACCTTTCTCCAACAAATCCTTCAACTGATCTTTCAATTCATTCAATTCAACTAGTGCCATTTGATAACGGGAAATAGAGATAAGTTAAGTGTCCGGGAGAAGATCTATGCCAAAATCTACTTCCCTTTAGGGAGGAATATAGGGCAAGTCTTCCGGGAACACATCTGGAAACTCATTCACTACTAGAACAAACTCAAGAGTAGGTGATTTGGACTCCACATCCTTGAATCTCACAATATGATAACTAGATCTCTTGGAGATCATCTTCTGAGCCTTAAGGTAGAAAATAAATTGACCCTTAATAGAAAAGTCACTATCCTTCCATTCAATAATGGGCTCACCCGGAGGTTGGAACTTGACCTTCAAGGTTCTACAATCTATGGAGACATATAATGCATGCAACCAATCCATCCAAGGAATCACATTAATATCAAACATCTCAGGTTCTACAAGATCACACGGGAAGACTTTATGCAACACAGTAACAGGACAACCATGATAAACCCTATGTGCAACAACAGATTCACGCACGGGAATATAAATTAAAAAAGGGTCCCTCAAGATTTTGGGACTCAAACCAAACTTAATAGCCAACAAAGGAGTCACAAAAGACAAATTTCCAACTGGTTCAAGCAAAGCATAAGAATCAAATTCAAAGACTTTTAATGTACCGATCATAACAACTGGAGTCTCCTCAACTTCCTGACGGGGCATGAAGAGTGTAGAACCTATTATTCCTTAGTGCAACACCTTGGGGAACTCATTGCTAGCCTTGTCCATGTTGAGCCACCTGACCTTGACCCCTCTGAGTATTCTTATGATAATTCACAATCTTGTGATTTTTATCGCCACACCCATAGCATGCACCACTCCTTCCAACAAGCACCCAAGTGATTCTTCCCACACTTGTCACACCTAGAGAACAAGGGTATACCACATCTTGGTGCCTTAGAAGGAGGAATTATTGCATTAGTAACCCGAGCATCAGAACCTTGGCCCTATTGGAATTGACCAAAACCACCACCTCAAGAGCCGGAGAACCCACCATCAAAACGGGCCCTCTTAGGATCATGTACACTCCTCTCCTAGAGTTTCTCCCCTTCAATCTGCTCAGCATATACCATAAGTCTAGAAATATCCATATCTCATTTGAGCATGGTTATACGACATTCTTTCACAAGTGAGTCAGAGATACTAGAATGAACTTGTGCATCCTTACACGAGGGTCAGTCACAAGTGTCAGAGCATACTTGGAGAGCTTAGTGAACTTGAGGGCATAGTCTCTCACACTCATACCCCCTTTTTTGAGGATGATAAATTTAGTCATCTTGGCTTTCCTAAGCTCAAGTAGGAAGAAACGTTCTAAAAAGGAAAGCTTGAACTCCTACCATTTGACAGCATTTTCATAAACCCTCTCTATCAACCACTGAGTGTACCACACCTGAGCTACATCTTTTAACTGATAGGCAACTAGCTCAACTTTCTCTTCGGAAGTAATTCCCAAAACATTCAACACTTTGGTGAGCTCATCAATTAACTCTTGAGCATCTACATCAACTTTTGACCCAAAGAACTCCAGAGGATTCATTCAGGTAAAATCCCTCATCCTAGAAGTCGGAGTGGGATCCCAAAGAAGGTTAGCCTTCCTTGTCTAAGTAGTCACCACCTAGACAAGCATAGAAAGGGTTGTACTAAGTTTGCCATTAGCGATAGGCTCATCCATAGGTCATTGAGGTGCTTGACCCTCATTTATTGAAGTTGGTCTGGGAATTCTTCCTCGAGGCATCTTATGTAATAGAGCAAGGATGCCATCAAGATCAAGAAACTAAACATACAATTCATAGTATGACATAAGATATGAAGAAGTGAGACAATTCCTAGAACATCGTCATAACCTCCCACTCACAGGGATGGTGCACTACACAACCATGAATAGGACTCTACTTAAAGCAGCATGTTGGACTCCAAGGATCATTTACAAACCTAGTGCTTTGATACCATCTCTATCACGACCCAGACCTAGGGTCTAGGGGTGACATGGCGAATGGGAACCTGAGAGTCCCCAAATAAGCCTTAAAGTATCCAAGTTCACATCATTGGTTCAGAAGAGTAATCAAATAGTAAAAAGATAGCTCTAAGGGAAGGGAAAGAAAGACTCAAGCTATGGGGATATCATAAGGAAAGAGATTAACATAAATTCACATAACAGATAAAGACTAAGGGGCGAATAAGCATAACTCACTCTATGGGGGCAATTTGGGACTTAGGATCTTTCAATGCATAACATAGAACCATTTCAGAACACTGTAATCAATATATGGTCATAACAAGATTCCAGATACAACACTTAGCATATAACGTAAAGAGTGTACAAGATGTATAACACTATCTCTAATCATAAGATAGGTCGGGGGACAAGACAAACATCGAGCTCACCCTTAAAAGTAAGTAAAATAGATGAAAGCACCATAGGTAGAAGGATGGTGGATTGTCCTTAGAAGATGGGACTCACTATGACAAGCAAAACTTGACATTCCAGCTAAACGTCATACGGAGGATGATTGTAGCCATCGATCCCTACATAGTCTCAGAAGTATGCGTTAGTATTTGAATGTACTAAGCATGCGAGATACAATGCATATGACTTATCGAACCTGCATTCTATGTAGCTGACAAGGGCATATAATATAGAAGAAGTATATAATAACAAGAATATAATATAACAATATGCTATAAAATTTATGATGCATGAAGTG
This sequence comes from Solanum ossicruentum, assembly GCA_025774065.1. Taxonomy (NCBI): domain Eukaryota; kingdom Viridiplantae; phylum Streptophyta; class Magnoliopsida; order Solanales; family Solanaceae; genus Solanum; species Solanum ossicruentum. Next base: position 42,544 of record JAOTQR010046877.1, read on the forward strand.
CAATAATGCTCATATATAGTGGGGATGTGACCTTAACTGTCATTACAAATCTAAGCGATTATTACATGAATTTGTCTGATGTTGACCTCCCATCAGTTGGAGAAGATAACTTACCAAAGTAATCTACACCATACCTTACGACCCGATCATTTTCTATATAGTGGCCACCTTCCTTACGACCTAGTCATTTTGTAGACAGTCACCATTCTTATGCTAGCACATAATTCGAGGAAAGGGAGAGGACCTTAGGGATAGTCCTGACGCCACCAATCCATCGGTGCTAAGTCAATATTCCACAAGAATACTTATACATATCCATGCTTTTAAAAGAGGCAATAGTCATGTCAAACCGTTTCAATGCACATTTAGGCCTAAAGGCCAATCATACTTCATAACCATTCATTCATGGGCTAAAAAACCTAATGATAGTTTAATATCATGTTCCTCATACATAGGAATAGCCTGTTCATAAACAATATGGTAAAAGTACCCAATATAATCAAATAGCCAATAAAAATAGACATTCATGTGATCACACTCTTTTCATAAGCAATATGTGAGCTTAACGTACCGAAAACATTTTCATAAATCATATGTGAGCTTAATCCACTGGTAATTTCATAAATCCAATGTTCATGAGATGCTTATGCTATGGAAGAGACGGGATTAGCATGGGTAATATGGATTCAATCTAAAATCAACAATATAATAGAAAATTCAAGTGAAAATATAATTAAATCCACATTTAGAATCATAATATAAATCACCCATGCACAAAAGAACCTTTAAAATGGACATGCATGTTCATAACTTCATAAATTTAATGTAAGTTATCATAATAGGACTTAAAGAAACTTAAAATTATCAAATGTATACAGCCAATGCATTAGTTGCATTTAATAAATCATAATGATTAAAAAGTTTAAATTTATAAAATTTGCTTGAAAAGATTTAGGTCTCCTTGGTTGAAATGAACCAAGGATCAAAACCCACATACCTTGACCCAGTGAAGAAGTTCCAAGAGAAATTTGAAGAAGAAGTGAGTTTGTCTTAATTTCCTAGTTCGAAATCCACAAGAGTTCTTGAGAGAAGTTTAAAATGTAGAAGGAATTTTGAATGGTAGGGATAAAGTTTAGGTCATTTGGAAGTCTTTAGATAGCATAAGAAGTACCAAAAGACCATTAGGATAAAACGAATTTGTGAAAATGCCATTAATGAAATGGATGGAAAAATTTCACGTCACCATCTCAAGGAGAGGTACACGGGTCATATGGCACTACAAGGTCCGTGTACCATCTCGTGAACCCTCACTTAGACAAATTCTTCCTCTTGACGGAGGTTCGAAATCATAACCCAACACTTTGAAACTTTTATGGAAAAATCACCCACACGGAAGGGCCACATGGTCCGCGTGGAGCTACACAGGTAGTGTAGGTGCCCGTATTACCATACATGGAAAAATGTTTCACGATAAGTTATGAGATGGTGATTTTATATTTAGAAAAATTTTCAATCTGGAAGCTATACGGTTGGTCATATGGCCCGTGAACCATCACACAGCTCGTGAAAGGGGGCCATATGACCACACTTTGCTCCAAACGTGGATGTTTACAGCTCAAGGCCGTCACACGTCCCTCTACGCGGCCCGCATAGGGTCCACATTTGATGTGCCTTAGCCTAAAAATCCACACCAAGGCCATGTACCCAAAATTAAGGCCAAGTATTACTTCACTGGAGGCCACACGGGCTGTGTGACCTCACATGGATCGTGCAGTCTCCCTTAAGGTGACATTTGTTCAAACGTTTGCCAAAGAAGACATTTTCAAGCTTTGAGAAGTCGTACAATGTCCGGGTCATTACAGTTTGTGTGTGAAAATTTTCCTTATTGTATTATGATATGATTGAATTTTGACTTTAAGTAATGTTGGCTTTGCCAGCAAACTTAGTAATGGTCATTTTGATGGCTAAAGCAAACTCGACGATGTGCCGACTTGTCGCACACACTACTTTTTATGCCTAATTTGAGATGTTGAGTTCTATCACCTTCGGTGATGGTATCTTCACCGTCGAATTAATTGGTGGATTGCCGAATTTGCACACCCATTGCCAAATGTGAAAGTGATTTGAAGTCTGAAAATTATGAAAAATGTGATGGTTTATTTGACTACGAAATTAGTTCGGCGATCCGCTGAATATGTTCCGCAAGAAAATTGACAAGTTTTCATTGCATGATTCACTAAATCTTATTTTTTATTCCATTTTTAATATCATTAATTCTCACGCATGTTTGAGCTTATTTTGTAGAGAAGACAAAACAAAAACATATTGCATCTAAAGCCTCTAGACGTGATCCTTTATCTTTAGAGATGAGTCCCAAACGACATCGAAGTGAGGCTATATGCAAAGCTCTCCATGTTCCTCTCCCCCAAACATCACAAGCAATTCAGAAAACTATAGCCTCAAGACAATTAAATAATCAAAAAGCATCGGGGTTCAGAACCTTTCGTAAGGAGAGAAGGTTGTCAATAGATGAAGTCATTGATCGCTACCCCGAGGCATGGGACACTTTAAAATTCAAAAATTTTCAGAATTTTACTACACCTCAGGATCCTTACATTCCATTATGGGTTAGAGAATTCTATGAGACATATGCAAAGTTCATTACGAAAAGCCAATTGATAATGTTGAGGTAAGAAGTATCCCATCCTATGTAGTGAGACAGACATCAATGATCTATTGGGTGGAACATACTAGTATCGACACAACCTGGATGATATGATTCAGTTGAAGAGCTTAGATGACATTAAAGTTTGGTTGGCTGCAATGATTGAAAAGAAAGAATTGAGTCTTTCGACATGATTCTGGTTCGAGTTTATCTGTAGCAACCTAATATAGTCCCAAAATGAGTCGATTCTTCGACATCTAAAGACAGTATTGGTTGGATACATTATGGACTGTCAAAAACTTAATCTTGGTTCTATTATTGCCCTAGAGATCCTCACAAGAGTGAAGTAGATCCAAACCTCACTTCCAGTCTCTAGCCTCATCACAACATTGTGTAGATGAACTGAAGTTGCTTTCAATAGAAAGATCGATGTTAAGTTCACTCCATTGGCCTCTACTAATAACCAGTGAGTAGAGCTTGAATTTCAAAGGGATGAAGAGGACAGAACCAGGAAGAAGCCAGTTGATTCTACATCAATGGTTGATATTGAGTCCCTTGAGTCCAATGCTACAGAGCTGTCACCCGTGGCAGACATATCTTCTTCCTCTTTCTCATTGCCTTTTTTCTTGTATTCTAGTTCCTCCTATTGCTACACAATCTGAACCTCAAGCTGTGGAGACCCAACCCCCAATCACAAAAGCTACTATTTTGGGCATTGGGTGATTAGCAAAAGTGGTTGAAATTCATACCACTTGGGCTATGTCTTCCGTGCCTAAGATAATAGAGAGGACCATAGCTACTGCATTAACCCCACACATAGAGGCTAAAAAGAAGCAAATGGAGCTAATTTAGACCCAAAAATTGTGGATGGATAGGTTGGAAGTTGTTATAGAGGATCATGGGAAATATGTAAATGAATTGGCTGAGAGAGTTAATGCTGTGGAAAAGATGGGTGGTAGTAGTGATGGTTCATTGTCCATAAAAGCTGAAATTGATTGGTTGAAAAATGAGGTAGCATCGTTGAAGTACATGGATATTAGTTCTTTATGAGATTCATTGGACGTGCCATCTAGGGTTGATATAAATTTAACTCTTGAAGGTGTTATAGGAGTTGATGTTTGAGGTTAGGGGAATGAAGAAATCAATGTAACAAAATCCTCAAAAATCGATGAAGAAGCCTTAAGAGTTGAGCCACGCCTAGCAGAGTTTGATGAGTTGAGGTGGTTAGAGGAGATTATATCCATTGTGACTAATGATTCCCTCTGGGACACACCCATAATTGGCATGTCACAACCAAGCCTAGGTCCTAGACGTGACACAGCGAATGGAGAACTCGAAGGGACCCAAAACAAGCCTCTTAGCATATCAATCACACATCCTTGATTGCAAAAACAAAATAAACAACAATAAGAGATATAAATAAAGGGAAGAGGGACTAAGGGAAGTCTTTGATAATCATTAACGCATAAAAGATTCAAGCTCATAGCATAAGTATATCATAATATCCAACAACACTTCTAACATGGGATGGAGCGGGGGCCAAGACACTTTCTGGGCTCACCCTCATAGTAAAAAGTGTTCAATATAAAGAAGTATCAAAATAGCAAGAGCAACATAGATAGCATCCTTGGACTTGACGACTCACCAGAGCTTATCTCCAACGCACCGAATTAGCCCCGTGGAGGATGATCAAAAGGTGCTTCGATTCCTAAATGGCAATATCATGTAGGCATAGAGTATTTGTCAGTATATTTTAGGATGCAATGCAACAAGACATAAGCCAATATAATCAAAATGCATAATCATAAGCAATGGATAAGTATAATCTCAATATGGCATGCATTGTCAATGCTCGAAGTAAAACCAACTTGTAAATCATTCAACTTGCATAATACAAAATATATGTGGGAGGAGACCTTAACCAACATAGACCAAGCGAGCTACTACTTGGAATCCAAGGCATGTCACCACATTGGCAAGGTGATTGAGGCATGTCAGCCCCTTAACAAGGTGATCGAGCTATGTCACCCCCTCGACAAGGTGTGGTCTACTTGCCATGGTAGCCATACAATGAATAATCTGAGGCATGTCACCCCCTTGTTAAGGTGATCAAGATATGTCACCCCCTCAACAAGGTGTGGTATAACTAGATGGATCCACTAGAAAGCCATAAGAGATATCATGTATAATCCTATGGTGACACATAGTTCAGAGACAAAGACTATAACACCCTACATATTACAATACTAGTACTATACAAATGAAACATGATATGGTTTGGTCAAATTAGCACCCATTTTTAAAAGTTCTTGAATTTCATGTTATAAGGCGATATGTGCGTCTAACGATTAGGAGGGTTGAGGCTATACATGTTTTGTGTCAGATTGAGGAGAGCATAGCCCTAAAAAAAGTGAGAGAATCGAGGTGCTTACAGGATTTAGGAAGCTAGCAAGTGAGTCACCTACTTGTTTAACATAAATTTGATAGCTAAATGGAGATGAGGCCCGATGTCGAATTTGCTCAAGTTCGATTATAAATAAAGTCCGTGTTAAGGGTTTAACTTTAGCCCATGTTTTAGCATCATAAATGGACTATATTTTCAGCCCAAGAAGGATATTAAAAGAGCCCAAAGACATCACAATTTCTTTGATAATTTGGGCCCAAAACTAACTAAGAGAAAGGGAAAAAATGGGCAGCAAAGGCCCATAAATTTGGAGCCCCTTAAGGCCCAAGTGAAAGGAGCAAGAAGATGCATCACCAACTTAATTTATTAAGTATAAGAAGCCAAAAGTAAGTCGGCCAAGAGGTCTTTCAAAAAGGGGTGAAGACAGCCCCCGAAAGTCACCTCAACTTGGACAAAAAAAAATCTGCTTTATTGGTTATTCTTTTCCCTCTCTCAAAGTGTGAAAAGCAGGCCTCACAACCTTACAAGGATTCCTAAAGAAGATCTAAACCTTGAGTTTAAAGGTAAGTAAATATACTTATGCACTTAGTATGGATTTTTAATAAAAACCAAAGAAATAAGCTAACTATACATGTGCTGGAAATTCTGGACAGCATGTATCCTAAGGATTGTGGTACACTTTTAATGTTAAATAGGACATTTTTCTCTTCTTGGTTGGTTGTATTATGAAGTAATAATTATGTATTTAATAAAATTTTGTTTGATAGTAATTTAACCAGGCTGCTTTGCCACTAATATAGTCCGCAAAGATGACTTATTGTAGGATATCTTAAGTGTACTCGCAAAAGAAACTTGTGAGTTGATAATTGGAAATTGTTGTTTCACGACCTTCACCTAATTTGGGACTATTTGTGGACTATTGTAAGACTGGTTTTATGTGTAAAAAATATTGTATATAGTTTGGGTAAAGTTGAAACAGGTTTGATATTGTTGACATCGAAATGTAGCGAAGGGATGTAACGTTATGCCGCCTATTTGTATGCTGTGTAGAATTATTATGTGTTGTACTTTATGGGCTGTTGTAAGACTGTTATGGCTCAGAAACAGGCTGCATATGTTATGTATATGAGGATGTGTATTAGGAAATACGATTAGAGGCGAAAAGGTGAAAAGAATATGCTCGGGTTTATAATTATACGCTTGCTGCCCGTATGTTATTTTTTTATGAGATTGGGCTGCCAAAATATGTCTATTGGTTGCTAATGCTAGTTTTATCACCTACTATGTTGTAGATAAATATTTGGAGGAAGGGAAGGTTATCTCAAAGTAATAGTGAGGTCGTACAGCGAGGTATGTAAAGCTATTTGATTTCATATTATTTGGCATAAAACATAGATCCCTCCTTGGCACATAAAGGCACTTACCAACTCTGACACAACTGTTAACCAAGTCTCCACTCTTTCACATGTTCATATGATCCCATACATAGTCACCTTTAAATCTGCATAGATACTTGGATACCAAGATACACGAATTCATTCTACTAAATAAAGTTCATGTGTTGTTCTACCTCCTATGCATTTCATTATTTGTGTAACTTACTCCTTTCATTATGGAGTTGTATTTTGTGATTATATATGTGTCATATGTTGTATCTACAATCCTACAGCTCTAATATTCTGACCACGAAAACAATCATCTCAAAAGATAAAGTATATTGCTTATTGATGGGTGGTAACCCGAGGGGTGGACGAATCACCTAGCCAAGGTTGATTCTATCACGGGGGGTAGTTGAAGGGGTGAAAGGAAAAGCCTAGTCAGACCCGATCCTACTATAGATCTACCACTGATCAGTTGGTCATTTGTATTACATGTTGTGCACATATTATATAGTAAAGGTAAAGTAATAAAAAAGAATATAAAGTACATGATCCCACAGTATAACTAAGGAGTGGTCTCTTATCCTACACCAATGCATAGTTTCAATTGAGTTGTTACTTCATATATAGTATTTCCTGTGTTACATATTTAGTACATTATCTCGTACTGATGTCCCTTACGGGGGACCTGCATTTCATGCTGCAGGTACAGGTGCTAGTAGATCT
>JAOTQR010046878.1:0-14900 GCA_025774065.1 Solanum ossicruentum
GGTGACCTTGTCGGCCCGCATATATATGTGTATAGATATTTGTTGTATGCTGGGGTTGCTGTTTGCAAGTTTGGTTAGTCAGTAAAACAGAGGAAACTCTACCGAAATTTCAGTAGATTCCTTAGCCATTATAGTTAGAAATCCAGTTTAATGTTTGCTGGGTGCCCAATAGGCACTAATCACGGTCCTGAGTTGGGTCGTGACAAGTATATAAGTATCAAAATACAAGATACTTGAGTATACTAGTTTTATTGTTGCTTGATACTATATTGTAAATAAATAAGAACTGCAATTATTTATTTTTCTCAGAAATAGATATCACCAAGTTTACATGCATCAGTAAAAAAAAGGATTAAATGTGCATTCAAAAAATATGTTAACAGCACTAAAATGTGTACCTTTATAAGTTGTATCCCACTAATTGATACTTACATCTAAGAAATATATACTTGTGAAGATATAAAAAAAATATCTGCATCATCAAGTGTACTTATTGATAGGAATATTCTTTTATAAAGACCGCTAAGATGTGCACCATCAACAACAACAACTGGTCTGCAGAATTCAAATCCTGAATTAGTGTTCGCAATGCTATGAATACTTACATGAATTCGCCCAGAGACTTCAACATTCTAAGATATGAATTCGGATATACTTTATCGTAACATATGCAGGAATTTAGGCATGTGCCTGTACCTATCGGCTGGCTTACCCCTCAACATATCAAGCGCCCGCTCCTTTGCACGCCATGCCTTTTGATATGTAAGGTCAACTCCAAAAGCAACCTTGACATCATCTATTATATCATCTAGTGTGTGCTTTTTTTGTGATTTATAAGTTTAAGTGCAGTGACACCAGTAACAAACGACAACATTGCCTCCACTTTTCTTAGCACCCTTTTCCTCATCATATGCGTATGTGTATCATTGAAGTATGTTATTTTGAAAATTTTCATATTCTTCCTACATGATGATTTCATAGTCCAAGAACATGTATCTGAAAAACACTTCAACACATAGCTGCAACAATGGGTATGAAATGGTAAGCATTCAAACTTAAAATATTTTTATATTAAAAACAAACACTAAATAATCAATAAAAATTTAAAATCAACTCATCACTTGATGCACCTAAAATAACAAAATCACCCGCTAAACAAGCAAGCCATAATTGGAATAAAATTGTACCTTAACGGTCAGATCTTTAAACATTGAAGTTGAATTCATTGTGCACTTTATACCTCGCCATAGCATCAACTAGAGTTGTTTTGTCTCTGTACATATTTTTTACCTTCACATCGATATTTGTTGAGTCACAAATTATGTTTGATACACCAACCTCAGGCAGGTAACAAGTTACCATATCGTCCTGTTCGACCATTTCAGACGATGCATCAAACAATGGTATCTCATTACCCTCTAAATTACTGGTATCAACGCACATAGGGTACATACCAAATACAAGTTCTCTTTTCCTTATTTCCATATACAATTTGACCCCCATGTCATTCCTGATATTTATCGGAGATGCATTACCTTTAACAACGTATCGAATCTCGATTCTCTTCGTTTTTTCGTCGATTCCTAACTCCGTCGAAATGGTAACTCTAAGGTTATGCAAGGAGATATTCTCACCCACAACAATTCTGTAACTTTTATATCCACTGTATAGCACATCAGATTCCCATACTCCACTGTGACGAATCAAAATCGATATATTCATTGAAACTATTTTTTCCTTCTTTTTTTTTGTTGTGGATCACTTTCACGATTTGAACTATTAGACTTCTTCCTTATCTTTCAAATTTGAATAAAACAGATTGTTACGATTTTGATGAGATTGATTGCTGTAACCAGAATGTTAAGCGTTAATTGTGGAATCACAATCCAAGTATAGTTCATTATTCCTTTTTTAGCGCATGAACTGACGAACTTTGGTTATGATTATTGAGGTGTCATTTGATTAAGTAAAAGTCAGGACTTTTTGTAATTATAAAAAGAGTCGAAATTTTTAGTAATTAAGATAAAAAAGTATGGGAACCCTATAATTTTTACATATAAAATATATTATAAAATTTATAAAATTAATGAGCAATTAAGCACAGAATGCATAACTGGCAAATGTAGCTTATTGGTTAGTAAGTGGGTGTCGAAGCTTTGTAACAGGTCGCTCGTGAGATCTTGATTCCCTTAGGGGTTATCTTTTTCTATTGTGATTTTCTCCCCTAATTTTAGGTCTTTATTTTCTCCCCCCCTGAGCAACTACAAGTTTAGAAATAGCAATAATTATTGTTAATCATTTTAATTGTAAAATATGAAAAAATCATTGCGTACAGTTCTATTTTTTTTGAATTATATGCTCTACTTTCTCTAATCACAAAAATTTTCATCCAAACTACATAAAAAGTAATTCTATATATTTATAAAATTATTAAATTTATTACGTAAAGCATATGATATACCCAAGTAGCAATGTTATTATTACTATTATCTAATTTTTTGAATTATATACTCCACCTCCTCTCCATTGAATCACAAAGTTCTCCATCCAAACTACTTAACAAATAAATTTATATATTTATAAAACTTATTTAATTTATTGTGTAAAACGTACGATATTCGCAAGTACAAGCAATATTATTATTACTCATTTTAATTTCAAAAATACAAAACGTTGTCAAGTGCATTAATATTAATATTAAACATAGCTTGCTCATTAACTTTTTACATGATTATGACTTCTATGTTGGAGGTCTCAAGTTCGAAACCTCTTGCTTGTGTCGAGCTCATGCACTGAGCTTGCCTAACATGACTTACCTCCCTGGTATGGTTTGCACGTTATTGCATATTAATGAGGATTTTACCTGGTACACGCCCAATGGGTAGCGGCTGTGGATATCGCTTGTCTTAAAAAAATAATGAACGATAACGATTTTATGTTAACAAAAGTGAGTTACCCACTACTTTCAAATCCTTAATTTGCCACTATTTATATGTCATCCTTATTATAAATAAATGGTCCTTAATGTATGTCATTTCACAAAAACAATGCATAAATGACACGATTTTTCCTATTTTACCCTTGATATGTAATGAACTTTGAAAAGATATATTTGGTCAACTAGAAGAACGAGAAAAACAATTAATGTACAAATAAGAGCAAAATAATAAAACTGCTTTTGTTTTTTCTTAATGCAGGTATAATCACAAAAGGTGACATATAAAAGAGGACCGTATGGAGTATTTCTCTTACTAATAGAAATATAATTTTTTCGCAACAAATCAATGAAAATTTTATGTTATAAATATGATTTTTTTTCCACTAATTAGCTCACTGAAAAAATGTATGACAGGAAATAAATTTTCACTGAAATATAATTTTGTAAAAAAAAATTTAATATAAAAATATTATTATTATTTCCTTATTGATTCAGTTAAAATATCTATAAAAATAATTGTTAAACATTTTTTCGCTGAAAATTTTAATAGTGATTTTTTTTGGTAGTGTTTGGTCTTTTCAACTCTTGCACTCATGAAGCACAAGATCGGTATATAGCTAGGTTAGACAAAGTTAAATGCAAATCGCATGAATAAAGGGATTTGGAGCTTTTTAGAGTTTAGCTACGAAAATAAAAGATTCCATTAAAATTTTCAAAGTGTAGTTTGGCCATATTATTTGTAAAGCATATTTTGAGCTTAAATGTACTTACTTTTTTAAAATATGATTTTTATATCTAAGGTTGCTTAAAATTGAACAGTAACCAATAAGTCTACTGCAACTTTGATTTATTGGTTTATTAGTATCGTGTTAGTGAATTAACGATTGGTGGTGGATGAAAATTTTTGTATTTCACGATTTATTAGTGTGGATCACATTACTTAAATTTTTTATAGAATAAATTATTAACCCATTAAGAGTTATCTACTTATATATTTTTATCCCAAAAAATATAAAATAATACATATTACTAATCCTAAAGCCTCTTTTAGTATTTTGTTTATATGATTTGACATATATATATTTGTGAGTTTTTACTAATCAACTGGCTAGTTAGTGTGACTCGTAATATATGAGTCTTCACCTTTTTTATATATATATAAAAATGTATAGTTTAGTGTAACAGACTCAAACTTCGACTAAGACTTTTGTATCATACTTGATAACTTACTCATGAATTTTTTATAATCTCATAAGCTCAAGTAATTAAGCTTTTTCAACTAAATCGTTAAGGGAACGCTAGATTGAAGAAGATAGGAAAGCTTTTGTAAAGATACTCTTCATAACCCTTAGAAGATTACTTACAACTTCTTGGTTGATTTGTACAAATGGGTGATCTTCTTATTTATACTTCTCATCAGGGGTCAGAGCGTAAATAATTATTACTCTACAAGTCCCTTAATATTTACACATAAGTCCTTATTTCTAGAAGATTCTAAATTTCTAAATTTTTCTAAGACACACCACGACTTCGTTACATAGTTCTAGATTCTTTTAAGTGTCTACAAGATTTTCTTACAATATTCTAGAGTCTTCTAGAGAACTTCAAGTGTCATCTATAATGTTCTAGAGTCTTCCGGAAACCTCTCCAAGACTCTAGCCTTTTTTTCTTTTTAATAGTCAAGTGGCACGTTATGTTGTGACGTCAATCTTGAAATATTATGTAGTTGTATAAGTGAATATTTATTAAATAAATGTTTTTGTTTATGTACCCTCAAAATTTAAACTTTCGTGTAATTTTCATTGTGTTTATAACTATAAAATCATCCTCTTGAGTAGAGATAGAAAAGATATTTTGATTGATGGAAGATTAATATATTAGTGAGTAAAAGTGAAAAAAGGAATGATTGAGTCATTACACTATCCGTTACCAAATCAATTGATATCATATTGAATGATTAGCGGATTAATATATTTAAAAATCAAATTCGATAAGTCAAATGCTTAAGTATAATTACCCGTATAATACACCTAATCCATCCGATAAGCAGTACTATTTATACTTGCCCAATTTATAAGAGCTGACAAAATTATCAAACTTGACTAATTTATTAAAAATATACAAAAAAAAAAAACATTTTAAAAGAATATATCTTAAAACAAATAATTACATAATGTGATAGATTAGATTCTCTATAAAAACTATCATATACTAATATAATTTATTTATTTTTTACTTTTTAAAAAAATTTTAAACTTAATTATATTTAAAAAATTTATAATCAAACACTATTGTTCAACTATAGTGAAAAATTTACGTAACCAATAAGGTCCTAGTCATTCTTGAGGGGAGGAACATGGTAAATATATTCGCGGTGATACTAATCGAAAAACATGTACTAACTATTATCAGAAAAAAATGATATAGCTATTATCTATAGTAGAGCTGCCGGCGGCATACCAATTAGTTCGATTTGATTTAAACTTTTATTGATCTGACTTATTAAATATTGATTTGTAAATATATTAAATTATCATAAAATATTAAAATATTAAAATATTAATTATTAATTATTATCAGTTTAATCATTAAAATTTGATACTAAAAAAATCATTAAAAATTACTTAGAAACATAGTAACAAACTAAATAAACATGCACATGAATTAAAAGATTACATCTTGCTCAAAAATAAATATTGACACATTGTAGAACAATTGAGAGTTTGAAACAATCGAAAATAAGAATATGAAACTAAACTCTAAGTCAATGTCTTTATATATTAAATGATATAAATATAATTATATAAATTAATACCAGACTACCAATTGACTCGTTAAAAAAATCTAAAATTATTAAAAATTAATAACCTAACAATAAAAAAAATCGAAACCGTAAGTAAAATCGCTAGATCAATAATTCATTAGCACTCAATCAATAATACTTTTTGTTCACATTATCAATTTTGATTAATTTTGAACATCATTAGTCTATGGTAGTAGTCTATTCCTAAACTGATCCCTAGGGTTTCGCATGGAGACTTGTGATGTTTATAATTCACGGTGGCAAAGCTAGGAGTATCACACTTGCCTATTTTTGGTTATTTCAGCTTGGCTATCTTGTCATAGATTTTATAGGCACGTAGGTAAGCACTTGTAAATTAATATTAAAACGGAAACGGTCCCCAAAAGAATTTTTAATTAAGTAAAATTGAATAAAAATTTCCTCCTTTTAATATTATAATTTAAAAAATATTTTTATCATCAATAATTTAATCCATAAATATCTTTATCACTAATACTTTGATTCAAATTTTTTATCTCAATCTTTTTAAAGTTAAGATTAAGTCATCCTTCAGATATTATACATTATAAAATGGTATCTGATAATTCTTAATTGAACATATATGTTAAAGTCAAAATCTTAGCGTAGAGATTGATTTGAAGTTGAAGTAAGGTCACAAAAACCCTGTAACACAAGGTTGAGTTAAAAACATTCTTAGTGATTGAGTTTCCATGTAAGATTTTATTAAAAAAAGAAATAGGTAATCTAATGAGTTCAAATTGTATATATGTTAGGAGCAATTATTAAGTATTTAAAGTTATTAGATGTGATTTAGGGTTGTAAGAGATCTCTTACACCAAGTGTACTTCAAAGAATTTCTATCTAACTTAGTATTCACATGGGTCTATACAAGGTCAAATTCAAACGATCATATCTCCTAAAATATAAAAAGTTAGGTAGTCCATAATCCATCAAATTAAAAGTCTTCAAGTCTTCTTTCCAACGCCACAAAGATTGTGTCAATTTGAGTGAGGATGTAAAAGTTATGATCTTCTTATTGGAGATGCTTAGAGCTGGCCGAAGTCCGCGATAGCTCCACAACGCACAGAATGAATACTGACTCATCTGCCAAAGTTAAATGACATCAATTTATTACTTTTTTAGGGTACTTTGTCCTATAACTTTTTGGGAGCTATTTTATTGTCCTAAAACATATAAAATGTTAATTTTTCATAATTAAAACCCTTTCGGTCATACTTAAACTTGAACACTCAAGAATTTTTAAGAAACTTATCAAGTTAGTGTTAATATTTAAGATTCATAATCAAGATAAGTTATTCTCATAAATTTTCAGCTTCCCAACCCAAATTTCTTCACCTATTCACGAACTCCTAAGATAAATCTTAATTCATAGCATACGGTTTCAAAAAAAAACAAATTCAAGAATTTCAAGAAAGAATCTTGATTGTTCTTCTTCAAGAATTAGAGTTATTCATCAAAAACTCTAAAGCTTTTAAGTCAAGAATTGAACAATAAAAGAGAAAACCTTCAACCAATATTTTCTGAAGTCTTTCCCTTCTAAAAAATATTATATAAGAGAATTTCTTTTCTCAAGAACAAGCATCAAGCTTTCAAGATCAAAGGTTTCTCCAAAAAAGTTAATGTTCTTCAAATTTTGATTGTAATATCACTTTCTAGGTATGTAAGACCTACCAAAAATTGTCCTCTATTTATTTTATTATCTTTTAACTACTAATTTCTACCCAAGTTCAAATTTATAAGTTGAGATTAAATTTTTTTTCATTATGAGTAAATTTTATTAAAATAGTTGTTTATGTTAACTTTTTTTTGAACAAAATCATAGTCTTTAATGATTTCATTACTGAGTTAAGTTGTTAAGTCAAGATCAAGTCTAAAGCAATGAGCTGAGTTTATGAAGTATTTAAACCATTTATATTCGGAAGTTAGTTGAGAGTAAACCTATGTTTTTGAGACTCATTGTGTTGATAACTTCTTCAACTTCGTCAGTTAAAGAGAAGAAACATGTGTCATGATTCGCTAGTCTTCCATAAAAAGGAGGGAAGAATCTAGAGTCAAGGAGGAGAGACAAATGTCTTAGAGAGGTTTTCGGAAGACTCTAGAACATTGCAAATAGAACTTGAAACTCCTAGAAGACTCTTGAATATTGTAGGAAAATCTTGTAAATACCTGAAAAAATCTAGAAGAATGTAGTCATGTCTTGGAAGACTTAATTAGAAATATCTAGATTCATAGAGACTTCTAGAACTAGGGACTAATGTGTAATTATTGAGAGACTTGAAGAGTAAATATTATTTTCACTTAAGCTCCTAGAGAGTAGTGTAAATAGAGGGGTCATTCATTTGTAAGACATAATCCAGAAATCAAGTGTTGTAAAGCATTCTCTCTTAAGCAATACCAACCTTATTTCTAAAAAGCTCTCCCTTGTCTTCTTTAATCTAGAGTTCCAGTAGCGGTCTAGTTGAAAAGGCTTACTTGAACTTACAAGATCGTGAAAGAATAATAAGTAAGTTGTCAAGTACCGCACAAAAGTGTTAATCAAAGTCAGAGTTTAAGTCTGTGACAGTGTAGTATAAGAGCAGGTTTGTACTAAGGGATCATGGCAAGTAAAGGAGACATCAATGACACCAGCTCGGCCAACGTTATGGTGGATGTTGGCAAGAAATGCAAGGAAAAGAAAAGCTCTAAGAAGATTGAGGAGGTGCCGATCGGACCAACACTGAGCGAGGCCATAATAACCCATTCACTCTCGATCACTGAGTTGAGTGATGATGAATGAGGGGAGGAACCAGCCAACTTCACGCTCAACATAGGATGGGTCGTGAGGGTGGATGCTTCTAGACAGGCAATAGAGTTCTTGGGAAAGCTCTAATCAGTTTGATGATAAGTTTCAGACATTGGAGGAGTTCCCACTTAAAGAGAATGACAACATCCAAAAAAAGTTAGACGGATGTCAGGTGGCGGAGTACGAGCTGAGGCAGACCATCACTTTCTTAGAGTGTCAGCTCATGGAGGCACTAAGCAAGATGGAGGTCATGAGCGCCACCATGGAGGCTATGAGTGTAAGGATAAGAGCACTTGAGGGAAGCGTGACTGATAGGAGATGTGTAGGGATTACTGGAGAAAGGGAGGCCAAGATGAGGCTCCCAAGCCACCTGTCTTCAGAAAGTGCATGTGACACGCAAGAGTTGGAGAACTTTTTGTGGCAGTTGGAGAATTACTTCACATGTAACAAGGTGAGGAACGATAAGATAAAGATCAACTCAGGAGTGTTGTATCTGACGGAGATGACCATGTTGTGATGGAAACGAAAGGAGTCGGAGATAGGAAAGGCGTTATACACCATCAACACTTAGGAGAAATTCAAGAACGAGTTCAAGAAGGCCTTCTTCCCGAACAATGTCATCTATGAGGCAAAGCAAAAGTTCAGGGAATTGAGGCAGACGCGTAGCATAAGGGCCTGTGTGAAGGAGTCTACTACCCTCACACTCCAGATCCCCAACCTCACGGAAGATGATATGATATTCCACTTCATGGACATCCTATAGAATTGGGTCAGGACGGAGCTGGAATGCTGAAAAGTTAGGACTATCAACTAGGCCATCATACAGGTAGAGGCTTTGATGGACACTCGGCATGATAGTCGAAATAGATATTGAGAAGAAGACTCGAAAGATGGTCATGACCAAGATAAGGGAGATGGTGGTAAAGGCAAGGGTTGGCAATCACATCTCAAGCATCATGACACATATAGCCCTGATAACAGGAAGTCTGGGTGACAAAGCAGCAGAGAGGGCAAGGCATAGCTCGAGAAAGAGTTTAATCGCTACATGTACGGGGGGCCTTATAGCTACAAGAAGTGCCCCTAATTGAAGAAACTTAATTTCATACTGTGGGTACGGAAGGAACAGAAGGCACAAGAAGAAGCACCTGAATCAGGGGAAGAATTAAAAACGGCTCGAGTAGGCGTTAATTGGGCTATGCGGAGCTGTTACGGGTCAAACAGTAAAGCCGAAGGAGTATAACACTCACTACGTGGATATCACGATTAATGGAGGACCCATTCATGCCATGGTCGACACAGGTGCAGAGGCTAACATTGTGACAAAGTCTATGACAACAAAGTTGGGGAAGAAGTATAACGCAAGTAATGCACAAGTTATGACGATCAATGCGCCAATGACCCCTCTGTGTTGAGTTGCTCAGGGAGTCGACATAGCATTGGGAAAGTGGCATGGCAAGACCAACTTGCATGCCTCCCCGATAGATCTCTTTGACACCATCCTTGGGCAGGAATATTTTTGAAAGTGTCATGTGGTGATCGACCCCTATCTCTAACAACTCATGGTTTTGGAGGAAAGAGGTTCCTGCATGGTACCCTTAGTCAAGATGCCCAAGTCAGAGAGACCAGTTCAACTATCGGCCTTGCAACTTGTGGAAGAGATTAAGAAAGTGTCGCCATTGTCATGTTCCACGTCCGCCAAGAGGAAAAATCATCAAAAGAGAAATCGTTGAAGAAAGCTAAGCGGGAATAGGGACAACCAACTAAGGAAATGCTCCTCGACTGCTGAAATAGGGAGATTCCAGAAAAGACCACAGAGGGATGACATAGAGCCTTGCGGCAGTTCGAAGGTAGAGACTCTAAAAGTAGCATTGCATCGGGGACATCACAACATCGAGTAGGGGAGAGTGTCACGACCTATCGTTCTTCCATAAAAATGAAGGAAGAATCTAAAGCCAAGGAGAAAAGACTAGTGTCTTAGAGAGGTTTTCGGAAGACTCTTGAATATTGCGGATATAACTTGAAACTCCTAGAAGACTCTAAAATGTTGTAGGAAAATCTTGTTAATACCTGAAAAAATCTAAAAGAATGTAGTCATGTCTTAGAAGACTTAATTAGAAATATCTAGATGTATAGAGACTTCTAGAACTAGGGACTAATGTGTAACTATTGAGATACTTGAAGAGTAACTATTATTTTCACTTAATCCCCTAATGAGTAGTATAAATAAAGGAGTTATTCATTTGTAAGGCATAATCCAGGAATCAAGTGTTGTAAAGCATTCTCTCTTAAGAAATACAAGCTTTTATTCTAAAGAGCTCTCTCTTGTCTTCTTTAATCTAGCATTCTCTTAGCGGTCTGATTGAAAAGGCCTACTTGAGCTTACAAGATCATGAAAGAATCATAAGTAAGTTATCAAGTACCGCATGGAGGTCTTAGTCGAAGTCTAAGTCCGTGACAGAGTGGTATCAGAGCAAGTTTGTACTAAGGGAATCATGGTAAGTGAGGAGACATCAATACTATCAGCACCGCCAACGTTATGTTGGATGTCGGCAAGAAACACAAGGGAAAGAAAAACTCAAAGAAAATTGAGGAGGTGCATGTTGGACCAACACTGAGCGAGGCCATAACAACCCATTCACTCTCGGACGCTGAGTTGAGTGATGATGAACGAGAGGAGAACCCGCCAATGTCACACTCGACATAGGAAGGGTCACAAGGGTGGATGCTGCTAGACAAGCAGTAGAGTTGTTGGCAGGCACTTGAAACAATTCGATGGTAATTTTCAGACCTTAGAGGTGTTCACACTTAAGGAGAATGATAACATCCAAAAAGAGTTGGCCGGACGTCAGGTGATGGATTATGCACTGAGGGAGACCTTCACTTCCTTAGAGTGTCGGTTCATAGAGGTACTGAGCAAGATGGAGGCCATGAGCGCCACCATGAAGGCTATGAGTGTCAGGATGAGGGCACTTGAGAAAAGCGTGGCTGACTGGAGATGTGTAGGGATTGCTGGGGAAAGGGAGGCCAAGATTAAGGCTCCCAAGCCACCTATCTTCAAAGGCGTCTGTGACGCGCAAGAGGTGTAGAAATTCTTATGGAACTTAGAGAATTACTTCAAGTGCAACAAAGTGAGGAACAATGAGACCAAGATCAACACAACCACGTTGTATCTGATGGAGATGGTCATGTTGTGGTAGAAACGAAAGTAGTCGGAGATAGGGAAAGGGTTATGCACCATCAATATGTGGAGCAATTCAAGAATGAGTTCAAGAAGGCCTTCTTCCCGAACAGTGTCATCTATGAGGCGAAGCGAAAGTTCAGGGAGCTGAGGTAGATGAGTAACATAACAGCCTACGTGAAGGCATCTACTACCCTCACACACCGGATCCCCAACCTCATGAATGATGATATGATGTTCCATTTCATGGAAGGCCTACAAAATTGGGCCAGGATGGAGCTAGAATGCCAATAAGTTAGGACCATCGACAAGACCATCACTCAGGCAGAGGCTTTGACGGACTCTCAATATGTTAGGTGAAATAGAGACTGAGAAAAAGACTCAGGAGATAGTCATGAACAAGATGGGGGAGATAGTGGTAAAGGCAAGGGTTTGCAACCACATCTTAAGAATCATGACACCTATAGTCCTGATAACAGGAGGTGCGGGCGACAAAGCAGTAAAGAGGGCAAGGCACAACCCAAGAATGAGTTTACATGTTACATATACGGGGGGCCGCATAGCTACAAAAAGTGCCCTGAATTGAAGAGCCTTGGTGCCATACTATAGGAACGGAAGGAGTGGAAGGCACATGAAGAAACATCCGAATCAAGGAAAGAATCGAACACGGCTCGAGTAGGCATGATTGGGATATGCGGAGCTGTCACACGAAAACCAGAGAAGCCAAAAAAAGTATAGCACGTAATACGTGGATATCACGAATAATGGATGACCCGTTCGTGCCATGGTCGACATAGGTGAAGAGGATAACATCGTGACAAAGTCTAGGACAACCAAGTTGTGCTAAAGTATAACCCAAGTAATGCACAAGTTAGGACGGCCAATGCACCAATAACTCCTATTTGTAGAGTTGCTCAGACAGTCGACATAGCATTGGGCAAGTGGCATGGCAATACCACCTTTTATTCCGCTTTGATAGATCTTTTTGACATTATCCTTGTGTAGGAATTTTTTCAAAAGTGCCATGTGGTGATCGACCCCTACCTCCAACAACTCGTGGTCTTGGAGGAAAGAGGTTCCTGCATGGTACCCTTAGTCAAAATGCCCAAGTGAGAGGGACCAATTCAACTATCGGCCCTGCAACTTGTGGAAGAGATTAAGGAAGGGTCGTCATTATCATATTCCATGTCCGCAAATCATCAGAAGAGAAACTGTCAAAGGAAGCTAAACGGGAACAGGGACAACCAACTACGGCAATGCTCCTTGGGTGCTGAAAGAGGTGAACTCCACAGAAGACCACAGAGGGATGGCATGGAGACTTGGGACAGTCTGAAGGTAGAGACTGGGAGTTCTAACAGCAACATTGCACTGAGGACGTCATAGCATCAGGTGGGGGAGAGTCTCACGATCCGCCAGTCTTTCATAAAAAAGAGAGAAGAATCCAGAGTCAAAGAGAAGAAACTAAAGTATTGGAGAGGTTTATGCAAGACTCTGGAACAATGCGGATAGAACTTGAAACTCCTAGAAGACTCTAGAATATTGCAGGGAAATCTTGTAAATGTCTGGAAAAATCTAGAAGAATGCAGTCTTGGCTTGGAAGACTTAGAAATATCTAGATGTATAGAGACTTCTATAACTAGGGACTAATGTGTGATTATTTGAGGGACTTGAAGAGTAAATATTATTTGCACTTAAGCTTCTAGGGAGCCGTATAAATACAGGGGTCATTCATTTGTAAGGCATAATCCATAAATCAAGTGTTATAAAGCATTCTCTCTTAAGCAATACAAGCCTTCTTTCTAAAAAGCTCTTTCTTGTCTTCTTTAATCTAGCGTTACCTTAGCGGTCTAGTTGAAAAGGCTTACTTGATCTTACAAGATCGTAAAAGAATCGTGAGTAAGTTGTTAAGTGTCGCACGAAAGTCTTAGTTGAAGACTAAGTCCATGATACAAGTTTGAAAAAACGAAAGTTGGGCTAAGTCCCTAAATGTTAGAGAAATATTTTTGAGTAATAATACTCTTAAAGTTATGAGAATATAAATAATATTTTGGGAGTAGTATTGAGTATCGATATAGATAAAAGTAATAATAACTTGAACTCATAAACTACGTAATCAACGTCGAATATGATCGTATCAATATTGTGCGACTCCTCACATGCCACTAAGATGGACTTGTTTAGATGAATCCATAAGTTAAATTTTGTCCCTTACCCTATTAAGGTATTGGATGGTTCTGACAACATGAGCAAGACATTGTATCATCATAATATTCATAGTGATGGTATACCAAAACTTAGCCGATGAAAATTTTTTAAACTTGGTGTGAACTTTGGTGTCCCTTATGACCTCAAACCACATGCAATACCCTTTTAATATTTACGAAAGGACCTTATCATACATTCACAACCATGAAGTTATTGAATCACCTAATTTCTTATAGTTTCTTATTGAAACTCAATCAGTAAAGAAGATTTTAATTAGCTCAACTTTGGGTTAAAGGATTTTTGTGACCTTTATTCATCTCAAATCTATTATCTCATTATAGAATAGGCTTTAATACCAACATTCAAGGATATAATCACTCAGTATGATCTCATACACATAAAAGAAAGTTTGAATCTTAGTTTGAAAAATTCTAAGATGTTATAGAAGTAGTGCTTGTGAAATGAACCCATATTTTGATAATATACTTAATTCACCCATAATTTAATGGGTTGGTGAATGACTTATTATATGGGTAAAATATGAGTTCAAGTCCACATTCAACCCTTAGAAATATGAGATATTCATGTGTAAAATATGGTTAAACTACGAATCAGTCAAACGGGTTAAATTTTCAACTTTTATCCACTCAAAATTCATTGTGCAATGGGTTAAATTTTCAACTTTAATTTTATTCACTCAAAATTCGTTGTGTTTTCTAATTTTTTGGTTGTCTTAAATATTTTTAAGTAAACTTAGTTTATTCAATTTTATTTTTAAAAATTACCTCTAACAAGAATGGAGAACATTTTTCAAAACTCTCCTTTCACTTCAAATTACAATTTTTTTTCGAACTCACCCAATACTCCAATCCCCCCCCCCTTCCCCCCCCCCCCCCCCCCCCCCCCCCCTCCCCCCCAAAAAAAAATTTTAAACAAAAAAAACAAAAAAAGATTAAGCATTCCCTACATCGCA
>JAOTQR010046899.1:0-14898 GCA_025774065.1 Solanum ossicruentum
AAAGGTAATTGAAAGATAAAGTAAAGTATATTGCTTATTGATGGATGGTAACCCGAGGGGTGGAAGAATCACCTAGCTAGGATCGATCCTATCACGGGGGGTAGCCCAAGGGGTTAAAGGAAAAGCCTAGCCAGGGCCTATCCTAATATATATTTACCACTAATTAGCTAGTCATTTGTATTACATGTTGTGCATAGACTATACAGTAAAGGTAAAGTAATAAAAAGAACATAAAGTACATGATCCCATAGTATAACTAAAGGTTGTCTGTTATCCTACACCAGTGCATTGTTTAATTTGAGTTGTTACTTCATATATAGTATTTCCTATCTTACATATTTAGTACATTATCTCGTACTGACGTACCTTATGGGGGACCTGCATTTTAATCTGCCAGTATAGGTGCTAGTAGCTCTCCCCAGTAGATTTCCAGCTGTTGTTACCAAGCTCTAGGTTGCTTCGGAGCTTTGCGTGTCTAGAACTTATATTTTGTGTTGTACAGTTAGTCGAGGCGTGGCCTGTCCTGATCCTTATCAGATACTTTTCCTTATCTAGAAGGTTTATAGACTATGTAAATTAAAGTGTGGTCATGTCTCGTACTTTAAACATCGTGGCCCCAACGACCTAGTCATATGCATTTCCTTTTGGCTTGTTATCACTGTTTATTTTTTTAAAGGCATGTCAAATGTAGAAATCCCTTATAATATTTATAGAAAGCGCATAGGTATAGGTTGGTTCTCTTGGGCCATATCGACAATGGGTGTTAGTCCACCCTAACGGGACTTTGGGCATAATAGATTCCTTCCAACCAAGGAGACCCAAAACTTTTCTAGCATTTTTCATGAATTTTGCTCACTTTAATTTAGGGTTTTGAATATTGTGGTTCCCTTAAATTCAAATAATCTATGGGTTATATCCATTTACTGATTTTAAGTTGATTTAAACTATAATATGATGAATTACATTGGGTTTATGAAATTATGAAGATGCATATCCCTTTTCAAAGCTTGTTTATGCATGGGTGATTATATTATGATTTTAAAGGTGGATTTAGTTATGGATTTACTTCAATTTCATATTATAATGTTGATTTTATATTGAATCTTAATTACCCATGCTTTCCTCAGATCATTCACGGCATTTGCATTCATGACATTGGATTATTATGAAAATTATGAAGTGGTTAAGCCTAATTATGTTCTATGATATGATCCTAATATGATATTGGTTATGACAAGGATGTGATCACATACATGTCTATGATTATGGCTCTTTAAGCATTTTGGGTACTTGCACCATCTTGTATATGAATGGGCTATTCCTATCATGAGTACTATGACTATGAATTATGATTCTTGCATTTGAGCCTAAGTATGAATTATTATGAAGAAGTTTTTGCTGTTTAAGACTAAGAATGTATTGAAAGGATTTGGAAAATGAATATTGCCTCTTTTGAAAGAATGTACAAATATATATATGTATTCTTGTGGGATGACGACTTAGCATTGATGGATTAGGGGTGTTAGAGCTATCCCAAAGGATTCTTTCCCTTTCCTTGAACTATGTGCCAGCATAGAATGATAGTCATCACTAAAATGACCGCGTCGTACGGTATGACTATTCATTTATGATATGATATGATATGATATGTTATATTTTGATAAGGAAATCCTTTCGAAATGATCAGGTTGTAATGAATGTGCCAGCACATATCGGGTTGTAAGGTGTGGTGTAGATTACTTTTAGCAAATAATCTTCTCTCACCCGATGGAAGGTCAACCTAAGGAAAATTCATGTAATAGCTCACATGAGTTTGAGATGTCAGTTAAGGTCATATCCCCATTATATATGAGCATCATTTGCACTTCATGCATCATGAATTTTATAGCATCTTGTTATACTACATTCCTTTGTATATATATTTCTTTATATATTATGTACCCTTGCCAACAAACATCATATGCAGGTTTTGGTAAGTTACATGCATTGCACCTCGCATACTTAGTAAATTCAAATGTAAAAACACATACTTTTGCCTACATGATCTGATCATGTAGGGACCGAGGACTAAGATCATCCACCATATGACTTTAGCTTGGATTTCAAGTTTTGGCTTGTTGTGGTGAGTCCTATCTTCCGAGGACAAGCCACCATTCCTCTACATTATGTTGCTTTTACTTATGTTATTTTTACTTTGAGGGTGAGCCCAGGATATGTCTTGGCCCCTATCTCATCTCATAACTAGAGGCATTGTTGGACACTTTGTAGACTCTTATACGAATATGTGCCATGTGGTGTATTTGGAGATTATTATTATGGTTATCTATTGGATGTGACTAATATGAATTGACTATGAGAATTATGATAAGTATGTATGTTTTGATGTAGAAATGTGGAAGATCCTAAGTCCTGAACTGCCCCTATAAAGCGATTCATACTTACTCACTCCTTAGTTTTTGTGTGCTACGTGTTATGTGAATCCATGTTAATCTCTTTCTCTAAGATATCCCCATAACGTGAATCTTACTTTTCCATCCCTTAGAACTATTTATTTACTATTTGAATACTCTTCTGAGCCAATGATGTGAATATTAGATACTTTCAGGCTTGTTTGGGGACTCTTGGGTTCCCATTGACCATATAAGTCCTAGACCCTAGGTCCAGGTCATGACTCTTACCAAGTAATTTGCATAGTCTGTGTACCATGGTATTAAATCATGAGAGGTTTCCAAAACTATCTCATCTTAGAATGAGTCATTGATCTACACTCGATCAACAAACTTTTTCATTGCCTTATCTTCTAGCCTGCAAAGGTGATCTGCGAGCCAATTTTCGATCCCTTTCCTATCAATGACGTAGAAATCAAATTCTTGAACGAGGAGTACCCATCTCAGCAACCTAGGTTTTGCATCCTTCTTTGCCATCAAGTACCACAGTGCTGAGTGGTCTGTGTGCACCATCACTTTGGTCCCGATAGATATCACCTGAATTTCTCGAATGCAAAAACTGAAACTGCCCCAAAAAGTGCCCTAAAAAGTATCTCAAAAGTGCATAAAATCATAATTTCCATATATTTAAATATTCGTGCATTATTTAGAAAATCCATCTTTGCATTCTTGTTCAGGGGAAAAATTGAGTGAGAAATGGGTCTAACCCGAATTTTAGAGCAACTGTAGCAAAATCCGAATTTTCAAAGTGAGCTGAAAAATAGTGTAAGTGTAGTTGCTTCCGCAACACGCACTAGAACAAAAATTGTCCTAATTTTTGACTTCGGTCCATGACTTTTACATCTTCCACCTAAGTGTTCCTATACGTGAAAATATTTATACTTAGCCTTATATCACCCCCATATCATCCAAAACTTTCCTCAATACTCACTCAAACACTTTGACTAATATTCCCTTCCAAATTTCAAGTCCCAAAACCCTCATCCGGATCTAAGGATTTCCTTCAAGCTTCAAGTCTCCATTAAAGTCTTCTTCAAGAAATTCTCCAAAGCTAAGGTATGTGGGTTTCACCCATTGGGTCCTTCCACCCATGGTGTCCTAACCTCCATTTTACTCAATTTGCATGATTTAAAGTTGATTTTACAAATGGGTTTACTAGGATGAACATGTCTATGAATTATGTTAAAGCTATGTAAAGTTGTGACTATTTTGCTACGTTTTGAGCTATAAATCTTGGATTTATTGTAAGATTGATGAGGGCTTTTGATGTATATTTCTTTAGGATATTGCGTAGTTTTAATTGATGGTTTTACAATGGATTTTCTTGCATGATTTCATCTCTATAGTTCATGGTTTTATACTAGTATTATACACCTTCCAAGTGTTTGATAAAATGTCCGGTTATGGTTTCTTGAGGAATTGAAGGTCCAAAGCATGAGATGTGATATGAATGAGCATATGATGATGAAATGAGCTTATGTATATGATATATTCTATATAAAGTGTTGCATTAGGCCATGCCCGATCCGAGGGGCCTAAGAGCTCGAATAACCTTGTTGGGGGTTAGTACCTTGATAGCCAATCAAGGGGCTAGGGCCTTGATAACCTAGATGGGGGTTTGTACTCATCAACCTAGTGAGGGGTTTGTACCTCATCACTAGGGTGATGGGGTGGCATCATCATCAACCTACCAAGGGGTTTATACTATGGAAATTTTGCTTGGTCTCTTCTACAGATACTATATCCTATATAAGCATGAGTCACTTAAGCATGTTTTACTTAAGCATTGATCATACATGCCATATTGTTATATGATGCCTATTTCCTATTGTTATTTCCATATTGTTCAAAGATGGTGATTGGGTCTATTTGAAGGTGTCACCCATGAAAGGTGTGGTTCATTTTGGTAATAAGTGAAATATATACTAAGGTCCCCGAAGTGAAGGACTCACCATCTAGCTTGAGTAATACTGAAATAGCCACGTGGAGGAGGAGGATGATCAACTTGGGCTCCAATCACTACATGGTGACATCATGTATACAAGAGTAAGCGTTAGTACATTTGAAAGTACTAAGTATGTAGGACGTCATGCATCTTTGGAATGATGCTAGAGCCTTACACAACCTGAATGGCATCCTCTTAAACGCGAAGGTGCCATAGGAGCATGTGAACATCATCTTCTGATGATCTTCTAGAGTAATGGTGATCTGGTTATAGCCTAAATACCCATTAAAAAAGTAGTACCAGCCCTTTCGAACTACTCGGTCTAGCATATGATCCATGAATGGCATAGGGAAGTGAACCTTCTTCGTCGATGCATTGAGCTTCCTAGGTCCATGCACGCTATTCATCCAGTGATTAGCCACATGGCAATCAACTCATTGTTGGTATTTGGCACCACAGTTATACCCCCTTTCTTAAGAACACATTGAACTAGGTTCACCCATTCACTGTCCACGATCAGATAGATCACTCATGTATCTAACCACTTGATGATTTCTTTACGCACAATTTCTTGCATAGGGGGAGTTGAGACACCTATGATGCTCAATATTTGGCATGTATTCCTTGACTAACTGGATTTTATGTGTACATATCTTGGGAGGGATACCAATTATATCTGCAATCGTCCACCCAATGGTGTTCTTGAACTTTTCAAATAACATGACATGGGCATTCACCTCTCACCATTCAAGTCTGCAACAACTATGACTGGTAAGGTGTTGTTGGCACCCAAAAATGCAATCTCAAATGTGCTGGAAGTGCTTTCAAATCTAGCACCCGTGGTTCTTAAAGGGATGGCTTGGTGGGTAGTGACTCTTGATTCTCCAAGTCTAGTTCTAACTTAATTTGGTGCCTAGGGGTGTAATTTACCTCCAATGCATTCACTGTCTCCTTATAATCACGGATGCCATCACTATCAAAGTTCATCAGCATAGCTTTCAAAGTGTCGACACCTAGTCTCACCTCAAGTGGAACTTCTGGCTTAGTATCATCAACACTCTCAATAATAGAGATCACCCTCAAATCATTCTCTTTGGTTGCAAGTTGACAGATATTGAAGATGACCTCATCTTTTCCCAACATAAACGTGAGTTGACCTCTCTGTATGTCCACCAAAGTGCATCTAGTTTCTAAGAAAGGGGAACATGAATTTCTCCACCTTGATAAGCACCTCATAAAGTATCCCCATAGGCTTCTTCACCATGCGATCAACCATTAACAATTGCATGCTTGTAGGAGTAGGGGCTCCCAACCCTAGCTTCTTAAAGACCGCAAGACGCATCAGATTTATGTTGGCACCAAGATCACACAATACACTTGCAAACTCAATATCTCCAATACTATAGTGTATGATAAAAGCACCGGGATCTTCTTGCTTTTGAACCATGGACCTCATAGCAATTGCACTGGAATGTTGAAGCTCTTAGGAGAGCTCATGACTCACAGTAAGCTTCTTGGCAGCCAGGTCCTTCATGAACTTTGCACACCCCTAAATCTCCTCTGATGCTTCGATGAGAGGGATGTTGATGGAGAGTTGCTTCAACATAGAGAAAAAGTTCTTGAACTTTCCCTCTTCCTCTTTCTTTTTAACCCTGTAAGGGAATGGAGGAAGAGGTCTATGAATGGGCTTCAGCTTCTGTGGTGCATCCGCAGCTTCACTCACCCCATCTTTTCCATAATCATCTCTGGTATCCGTATCCTTCACTTCAACTGTCTCCTCTCAAACATCATCTTCATTGTCACGACCCAAGCCTAGGGCCTAGATGTGACATGGCGAATGGGGAACCCAAAGGGACCCCAAACAAGCCTCTTAACATATCATTACACATCATTGGTCACGAAAGCAGTTGAACAATATAATAAGAGTAGAAATAAGGGAAGAAAGGACTAAAGGATACTTCCGTAACATAGACATCAAATCAAGAGAGTCAAGGATCAATAAATAACATGTCCAACAATACCTCTACTACATAATAAAAGTGGGGGCTAATACGAGAAACTGGGCACACCATCATAGTTAATACATACATAAAAGAAAGATAGTCTTAGAACATAGAATGAGATTATAAGCATCGCCCTCGGAGTAGAGGACTCACCAAATAGCTTGAGAGAAATCATACTAGCCACTTGAAGGAAAATGCTCAAGCGGCACTCCAGTTCCTACATGGTAACATCATGTAGGCATAGAGTATGTGTTAGTATGTTTGAATATAATATGTATGTAGGATACAATACAACAAGAGATTAGCAGCGTAATTGAAATGCATAAGCATAGGTAATGAGTAGCATATAACAATATGACATGCATGGAAGATGTTTGAAGTAAATCATGCTTTCATAGAACATTATATGTGTAAGGGGAGACTATTATTAGTGAATATCCAAGGCATACAACTTCCTTGGAAAGCCGAATGAGGTACAAACCCCTTAATATGGTTGATGATGTACAAACCCCTCAAAATGGTTGATGAGGTACAAAACCCTCAACATGGTTACCAAGTTACAAACCCCTCGACATGGTTATCAAGGTACAAACCTCTTGACATTTTTTTCAAGGTACAAACCCCTGGATCTGGTTGTATGGGCCTGCCACCTCCTGAGCGAGGTGATCGAGGTGCAAACCCCTCAACATAGTTACCCGGGCCTACAACCCCCTAAGTGAGGCTTGATCAATTCCCAACACTATAGAGGTAATATCATATACATACATTCCATTCATCATCATATAGTCATTCAACTCATAAGACATGCTTTGGGCCCTCAATACCCCAAGAAATCATAACAAGACATTTTATCCAACACATGGTGAGTGTTGGAGACATGCAATTCAAGATTAGATTCATGCTAGAAAATTCAGTGTAAAACCATCAATAGATACTTGGTGACCCCCTCAAACAATGTAAATCAAAACCCTTAATCAAATCTAACAATAGATCTTAGATTAATAGATCAAAAAAACTACTAAAACAATCACAATTTTAAGAAACACCAAAATAGTGTGCAGTGAAATTCATAATAAGTTAGACACATAAGTAAATCAACTTTAAATCATGCAATTCAGGTAAAAAAGAAGCTTAGCACCATGGGGGAAAGGACCCAATGGTTGAAATCAACATACCTTATCTTTGGATAATTATTGATGAAGATTGGAAATGGGGACTTGAGGCTTGAGGAAAATCCTTAAGATTCAGATGAGTTTTGTATACTTGAATTTTGAGATGAAATATTGTCTGTGTTTGAGAGAGTATTTGGGAATGTGTTGAATGATATGAAGGTAAAATATGGCTAAGTATAGGTATTTTCACCTATGGGAAGGCTTAGGCCCAAGACCCAAATATCTTGGACGGAACAGGAAAACTGGCACATTTTAACACTGTGGCACGCCCTTGGCTCATCGCGCCAGGGGCGCGGATCGTCACTGGAAATAGCATTTTTACACTTTTTAAATTTTGATACAGTTGCTTTAAAAACTAGGTCAGACCTATTCCCCAACCAATTTGACCACTTTATCAAGTATATGAAGTCAAATTTTTGATATCACGCATGGATTTTGAGATATATGAAAATTATGATTCCGGGCAATTTTGAGGCAAATTTTTTGGAACTATTTTAGGTCGTTTGAATATCTCCCCCTTGGGAAAATTCATCCCCGAATGTCAAAGAAAGTTATATGAGAGACGAAAACATGACAATTTCAGCCCACATAAGGATGCAACAACACACTTAAACATCATCATGGACTTATCAATTTAAACATGAATATATGCAATGACATAAGGGCTGAACTTAAGACTTGAAATCACATAGGAGACTTACATTAATACCTTAAGCTTGAGTGGAGTGGAAAGGGAAAGGATACAACTTTTTCATGTCCGCTTCGGCCTCCCAAGTAGCACTTTCAACTTGTTGATTCCTACAAAGGAACTTAACGGAAGCCACATCCTTGTTCCTCAACCTATTCACTTGTCTATCAAAAATCTGAATCGAAACCTCTTTATAAGTCAAATTGTCTTCAATAACACCCAAAACATAAAGAGGCACAAAAGCATTAGGGTCTCCCACACATTTCCTAAACATGGATACATGAAAGATCGGATGAACCAAATCTATCTCACTAGGCAATTCCAACTCATAAGCTACCTTGACAATACTCCTCATTACTCTATAAGGATCAACATATCTTGGACTCAACTTGCCCTTCTTACCAAAATGAACCACACCTTTCATGGGTGACACCTTCAAATAGACCCAATCACCATCTTTGAACAAAAGATCCCTCTTCCTCACATCGGCATAGGACTTTTAGCGACTTTGGGTCGTCTTCAATCGTTCTCTAATCATCCTAATCTCCTCAAGAGCCTCCATAACCAGATCTACTCCTAACAAAGCCACCTTTCCAACCTCAAACCACCCAACCGGTGATCTACAACGTCTACCACAGAGAGCCTTAATAAGGACCATACAGATGCTAGAATGATAGCTATTGCTATAGGCAAACTCAATCAATGGAAGATGATCATGCCAACTACCCTTAAGCTCTAACACACAAGCCCTAAGCATGTCCTCAAGTGTTTGGATAGTTCTTTCGGCTTGGCCATTCGTTTTACAGTGAAAGGCAATACTAAGTTTAACTCTTATACCATGACCCCTTTGAAAAGGACCTCCAAAAATGTGAAGTAAATAGACAAAGGAACCCCATGCAACCTCACCAATTCATGAATTACAACCTAGCATAATCTTCAGCCCTATATATGGTTTTAACCAGTAGAAAGTGAGCCAATTTTGTTATCCTATCAACCATAACCCAAATAGAATCAAAACCCTTTGTAGTCTTGGGCAACCCAACCACAAAATCCATATTAATATCCTCTCACTTCCAAGTAGGAATCTCTATGTATTATTCTAGGTCACCCGACCTTTAGTGCTTCGCTTTAACTTATTGGAAACCATGACAACCGGAAACAAATTTGGCAATGTCCCTCTTCATGCCTTCCCACCAATATACCTCTCTCAAATATCTATACTTCTTAGTAGACCCGGGGTGAATAGAATAGGAAGAACCATGAGCTTCATCAAGAATCTTTTCTCTCAAGAAAACAACGTAAGGCACACATAACCGACCTTGGTATCTAAGGGTACCATTTTCCCCTTCGGAGAAAGCCTCCACCTTACCATCTTTTACAAATGCCTTCAATTCTAACAAAGAGGGGTCAAGATCTTGCTTACCTTTCACCTCCTCAACCAATGAAGATTTAGAGCCGTCAACTACCACAACACCCCTGTTATCCACCTTTTCCAACCTAACTCCTAATCTAGCCAACCGATGGACCTCCCTAGGCACCCCTTTGCCACCATCAACATGTGCTAGGTTACCAATGGAAACCCTACTCAAAGTATCGTCCACCACATTAGCCTTACCGGGATGATAATGCACACTCATCATAGGCCTTAAGAAGTTCTAGTCACCTTCTTTGTCTCAAGTTGAGATTTGTTTGAGTGAAGACATTGGAGACTCTTATGGTCGATGAACACATCAACATGCACCCCATACAAACAGTGATGCCAAACATTCAACGTAAAGACCATGGTAGCTAATTCAAGATCATGGGTAGGATAATTCTTTTCATGCACTTTGAGTTGTCTAAAAGCATAGGCTATCACCTTACTAGTTTACATTAGAACACAACTCAAACCAACTCTAGAAGCATCTTAATACACAAAAAACCCCTCTATCCCTTCTAGCAATGAAAATATATGAGTGGCCACAAGCGTATCCTTTAATGTTTGGAAACTCTTTTCACACTCATCGGACAACACAAATTTTGCTTTCTTTTGAGTCAACTTGGTCATAGGAGAAGTAATAGAAGAGAACCCATTCACGAACCTCCAATGATAGCCTGTTAAGCCTAATAAGCTCTTAATATATGATGGAGTCAATGGTCTAGGCTAATTTTTAATCACATCCATCTTTTTAGGATCCATCTTAATACCATCCCCCGACACCACATGACCTAGGAAGGCAACCTCTTTTAACCAAAATTCATATTTTTCATACTTGGCATACAACTTCTCTTCCCTTAATATTTGTAGCACTACTCTCAAATG
The DNA here is from genome assembly GCA_025774065.1 of Solanum ossicruentum. NCBI lineage: Eukaryota > Viridiplantae > Streptophyta > Magnoliopsida > Solanales > Solanaceae > Solanum > Solanum ossicruentum. Next base: position 10,558 of record JAOTQR010046899.1, read on the forward strand.
GCCTATGTTCTTCCTCACTATGTGAATAGATCAAAATATCATCAATGAAGACCCCAACAAATGAATCAAGGTAGGGTTTTAATACCCTATTAATAAGATCCATGAAGATAGCTAGTGTATTGATCAACCCAAAAGGCATCACAATATACTCATAATGCCCATACTGAGTCCACAAGGCCGTCTTGGGAATATGACACTCTCTCACCTTCACTTGATGGTACTCGGACAAAAGATCAATCTTAGAGAAGTGTCTAACCCCTTGCAATTGGTCAAACAAATCATCAATCCTTGGAAGAGGATACTTATTTTTATAGTGACCCTATTGAGTTTTCGGTAATCAATATACATTCTAAGGGACCCATCCTTCTTCTTAACAACAACACCGGTGCACACTAAGGTGATTGGCTAAGCCTAATAAAACCCTTCTCCAATAAATCCCTCAGTTGCTCCTTCAACTCCTTTAACTCCGCTAGGGCATGAAGTAAAGGGGAATAGAAATGGGTTGAGTATCGGGAAGGAGGTCGATACCAAAATCTATTTCCCTTTTGGGAGGGACACCGGGAAGGTCATTTGGAAACACATCAAGGAACTCATTTGCAATTGGAACCGACTCTATAGCAAAGAACTTAGACTCCACATCCCTCATCCTTATAAGATGATAGAGACACTCCTTAGAGATCAGCTTAAAGGCTTTAATGTAAGAGATGAATCTACCATTAACAACCATATCACGACTCTCCCACTCAAGAATGGGTTCATTTGGGAATTAAAATTTGAACCTATGGGTTTTACAATCAATAGAGGTATAGTATGCAGGCAACCAATCCATCCCAATTATGACATCAAAATCCACCATTTCCAACTCAACAAGATCACAAGGCAATATCTTATACAAAATGCAAATGGGACAATTTATATACACCTTTCTAGCAATAATAGATAAACCAATAGGAGTATACACCTTATAAGACTCACACAACAATTCGGGCTCAACATGAAACTTTTTGGCAACAAAGAGGGTAACAAAAAAAAACAGAGTGGCACCCGAATCAATCAATGCATACACATCAAAATCAAACACTTTTAACATACCGTTGACTACATCGGGGACCTCCACAACCCCTTACCTCCCTGGGAGTGCATAGCACTGATTGTGCCTTGGGGCACCATCTTGTTGGCCACCTCTCCCCAAAGGAATCATATTATCACCTTGTGGACGAACCTCCTTACCCTTGTGGCGATTTCGAGGGCAATCCATCATCTTATGCCTAACTTCCCCACAACCATAACAAACATTAGTATCCCTCAAGCACAGGACACTATGACGCTAAACATATTTTGGACACCTACCATTACGAACCACACCTCCAACACCTTGGGCCCTTGGAAAGTCATTGGCAGCCCTAAATGCATAAGAAGACCCTTGGCCTTGATGGAACCGGCCAGCCTTTTGATTTCGCATTTTCCCTTAAAATGGCCCCCCTTGGCCTCATTACTCCTCCTCTTCCTTAATTTTTCCTCCTCCATTTGTTTGGCATAGGTCATCAAATGGAATAAATCCATGTCACTAATCAACACAGCTGACCAGCATTTCTTTCTTACCAAATCAGATACACTCATCATGAACTTGTTCATTTCTAGACCTTGGGTCGGCAACTAAGTGGGGAGCATATTTAGAGAGTTGATTGAACTTGAGGGCATACTTCCTCATACTCATAGACCCTTGCCTTAAATTCATGATCTCCACCAATTTGGCCTCCATAAGCTCAAGAGGGAAGAACCAATTAAGAAAAAATGCCTTGAATTCCTCCCAAAGAAACGCATTATTGATTCCCATCTCCTCTTTCCATTGATTAAACCATATTTGTGCTACCCATTTGAGTTAGTAGGCCACCAACTTCGCTTTCTTCTAAGATCTAACACCCATGATAGCCAATACAATGTACACCTCATCAATGAACTCTTAAGGGTCCTCATCTACCTTAGAACCATAGAATTCTGGTGGGTTCATCCTCATTAAGTCTCTCACTTGAGATCTCGAGGTAGAATCATGAGAGGCTTAGGCCTCTTAGTTAACTTGATTGGCCACAAATTGTGCTAGTATAGTGAGAGCAACCTAGAGCTCACCATGAGCCAGTTGTCCCTAGGGAGTGTGGGCTCTCCTTCATCTTGTGTTAGGCATCATTTAGCATAGCAAAGAATAATCATTGGGTGAGGGGGAGGGGGGAGGGGGAACTTACTTTAACTCTATAGCACGACTTAGAATATGACGAAGGGAAACATTTCCTAAAATGCCTCATAGCCTCTTGCCCATAGTTTTGGTGTACAACACAACCATGAACAAGGCTCTAATTGACTGGGTGTGTTAGATGCCGAGGGCCATTAACAACCTAGTACCAAGTTTTTCACAACCTAAGACTAGGTCCTAAATGTGACAGGGTGAATGGGGAATCTGAAGGGACCCCAAATAAGCCTCTTAACATATCATTACAAATCATTGGTCCTGAAAGCAATTAAACAACATAATAAAAGTAAAAATAAGGGAAGAAATGACTAAAGGAATACTTTCATAACATAAGCATCAAAAGAAAAGAGTCAAGGTTCAATGTTCATAACATGTCTAACAACACCTCTACTACAGAGATAAGAGCGGAAGCCAAGACAAGCAACTAGGCTCACCCTCATCGTTAATACATAGATGAAAGAAACATAGTCTTAGAAAATCACATGAGATCATAAACATCATCCCTGGAATGAAGGATTCACAAAATAGCTTTAGAGAAATTGTATGTCACGCCCCAAAGTACGGTTAGGGCAGACTGGCACCCGTTGCCGATAAGGCTCGGGAGAACCAATCTACATCTATACATTTTGCATACATATAATAAGTAATATCTATACTTGGCATGCTTCTGAGGAGATAAATGGTTTTAACAAGTTATAAAGAGATGTGTATAGCTAGGCCGTTGGGGCCACGGTGGCTAAAATACGAGACATGACCACACATTAGTTTTCACTGTCTACAAAGCCTCTAACAAGAGAAAGTATCTACATATGTTCGGGACAGGCCCCGTCAGAATTAACTGTGTAATTCAAATACATAAACTCTAAACACACTCAAAACTCTGAAACAACCTGGAGCTAAGAAATAACAGTTGAATATCCTTTACTCCTACTAGGGAGCTCTTGCAGCACCTGTACCTGCAGCATGAAATGCAGGTCCCCGGAAGGGACTCTGTATGAGATAATGTACTGAATACGTAAGGAATCAAATACTGTATATGAAATAACAACTCAAATGAAACCATGTACTAGTGTAGTATAAGAGACCACCTTTAGTTGTACTTTGGGATTGAGTACTTTATATTCTTTATATCACTTTACCTTTACTGTAAAATATGTGCACAGCTGTAAGCAAAAGACCAGCTGATCAGTGGTAAACTGTATCGGGATCGTCCCTATGCTAGGTTCTTCATAAACCCCCTCGGGCTACCACCCGTAATACTATATTGGGATCGTCGCTATGCTAGGTTCTTCCTGAACCCCCTCGGGCTACCACGCATAGAAACTGTATACTTTATCTTTATATTACCTTTGAGATTATATTTTTGGTGGTCATAATATTGGAACTTTAAGGCTGTATATGCAACACCATGTAAATAATCATAAAATATAATAAGGAAATGAAAAGAGTATGTTACATAGACAATGGAATGCATATGAATTGAACAACTCATGAACTTTATTTAGCATTAAGAACTCATGTGCTTAGTATTCATATATTTATATAATTTTGGAGATAACTATATATATAAGAGCATATGAATATGTGGAAGAGTGGACATACGGCTTCTTGACATGTAGGAGTAGATATATGTCTTTACTTACCAAGGAATCTATGTTTCATGCCAATTGATACGAAATTAAGTAACCTTACATACCTCATTGTATGACCTCGTTACTAACTTGGAGTAGCTGTAGATTATCTCAAATATTTAGCTACAGTATATTAAGAAATAAGACTAGTATTAGCAGCAACATAACACTTCTAGGCAATCCAATATCATAAAAACGATCACCCGGACAGCAAGCTTTCAACTAATGACGCAAGGACTTTTCTTCAACCTTTTAACTTATAAACATATTTTTTAACAACCATCTTTATGTACAAGTTATATGCACCATATTTCCAGACCCTTAATAGTCCTTAAATAGACCACAAGGTACAACAAATAATAATTCTTCACAACATACAAACAAGCGGCATAATGTTACATCCTTTCACCACATTTCAACGCCAACAATCCCAAACTTGTTTTAACTTTTCCTAAATTGTTTCCA
>JAOTQR010046938.1:0-14895 GCA_025774065.1 Solanum ossicruentum
TTGATATTTTCACATATATTGATGTGCCATGATATCATGCATCATTAAACTCATGGCATATTTGTATGTTGATTTCTCTCCATACTTTGATTTTATATGTATATGTACCCTTTCATTCATTACTTTGTTATGTATCTTATGTATATTATTGTATTGCATGTTCATATAAAAAGTATCTTTAAATGTACTAAAGTGTACTTTATTCCTACATTATACCACATTGTATGGGTAGGTGATTATCTTTCTTCCCATCCTCGTGGATAGATTTGCATTGATCCCAAAGACTGATTGGGTGAGTCCTCATGCTTCGGAGATGAAACCTACTATCATCTAGCTTTTATGTATGTTTGAGATTGTCTTTATTTTCACTTAAGGGTGAAAGAGGGATATGTCTAAGCCTCTACCTAGTCTATGACTTAAAGGCTTGTTGGACATGTATGTGAAACTGATATTGCTTTTATGCTTTAATTTATGATTATCTCTTAGCTTCTGCTTATGTTTCTCTCTCATTATCTGTGAATGCTTATGATATATTAAGAACGCTAGTTGGGGATTCTTTGGAGATCTCATTCGTCATGTTATACCTAGGGTCTAGAATGGGTCGTGACATGCCAGCACCTCATAGTTTCATTAATATTTTTCCAAAATCTTCTTCAAGTAATAGTTCCATATACGAAGGCCAATCTATGACCCATAAAGTGGTCTACAAGTGATGAGTACATATTTCAGACTCATTTTTGTGAGAAATTGCAAGGAAATTTTGCCCTTAGTGTACTAACAATTCCAATTTCTAACAAATTTATATATGCCATGACAGAAAATGGACTTAAAAGTGAGCAAAAGAGAAAGTCTTGGTTGAATCTTGGAAAGTGAATAAAAGTGTTGAAAGGCAGTGAAAAGTGGTGCCGTCGACATTCTAGGTGATCCACCGAATGCTCATATAGATCACCTAACTATGCAACAACCAAGATTCTGTCTTAAGTCAAGAGTAGGGTCAGGATCATTGTCGCAAAGCATACTCGGCGATATGCTAAACTGCACAAGTGATCGCCTAAAGTTATAGCATCCAAAGCCCCAAAACACTGGCAGAATGGCAATATGAAGAATATTTCGGTGCATCACCGAACTGGAAAGGCGGAGAAAAGAGACATTGCCTAATGTTGCAGTGGAATAAGTCTCATAAAGATGTACAAGAAAGTCAAGTGCACATTTGACGCATCACCAAAGTGCTCGGTAATGGTCGGCCTTGATCGCAGAATGGCATTTTACAGCACAAACTTTCATATTTTTTGCACGGATTACATAACAAATTTATAAAGGACATTGTACATCATCTGCTCATTCCAAACCAAAACAATTACACTGTAGTAGCAGTAATACATAGAACCTTCTTCTTAGAGTAAGAAGGAGGCTAGGGTTTTGAAGCTTTTAGGCTTCAAATTGGAGAGGATTAGATGGTGATAACCACTGACTTGTATGCAATCTTGTTACATTTAAAATCTAGCATACGTGGCTAAAACCCCCATGTTGGGAGTGTGCTTTTGATATGGGTCTTTAATTTACTTGTAGGGTCTGTGATATCTTGACTTATCTATAGTTGATTTGGGTGAATTTATATCTGTTCCTAAGTTTAATGTATGAACTTCAAGGTTGTAAACTTGAGATTTTGTTTTAGATCTCTAATATTTTCTTAGTTATGATTATTAGAGTGTGAAATGGATATAATGGTCGAAAATCTTATGGGGTTTCAGTTGATATCCACATTCATGGATTGAATAGCCAAGGTAGTAGGTGTTTTGCTCGACTTCTTAGGCCAAACGTGTCCTTAGAGGTCCGCGTGTGATATCTCAGTTGATTCATGCGAAATATCCATATATCATAGGTGATTTGGATTACAAGCAACCTAGCCTATTCATTCAACATCAACTCATGTATCTAAACCCATTTGTTAGATTATTGCCCATATTTTCACATCCCCAACATCTTCCCTTGTTAGCTATTTAATAGACAATTAGAACTTGTTAGCTGAACTCTATTTTAATTATTGAAACCCCCCAGATCCTACAATTACTTGGTCCAACAAGTCACTTCCACCTTAAATAACGACTCCTTATGGGCTTGACCCCAACCTCTAAAGTTGGATTATTATGCTGATGACAACTGCCCCTTATTCCTTTGAGTAGTCGAGTTGAGTGATGATACTCCCAAATTTATACTCCAAAAGGAATACTAAAGCGGTCGTTGATCATATATAAAACTCAACCTGAGTTGAGGTCAATCCCACAGGGAATGCATGACAATAAATCTATTAGCACCTTTTCCAAATGTAATATCCATTCCCAAAACTAAAATGCATAAAGTAAATAGGGGGTTGGTTTTTCTAATTGAGGTATTCAAACAAAATAATAAATGAGTGCAAGGACTACTCAATTTCAAACAATTAATGTGAAGCTAGGATTGTGTTCCCCATGACATCTAATGCGATAGTCGAATCTAGTGGTAAACTAGTTAATGATTACATATACAAGATCTAACAAGTTATGTAACACCTAATTCACCTTGCGATCCTTCTTGGATGTATATTGTTCATCACCTTTAGGGTCTTAGAAAGTATATTTACTAGCCCTTATTGTCAATCGTAGAATACTCTCACCTTTCAATCTCAAGTACTTAGACTAGGTTAAAAAAAACTCCGAATTTTCGTTGTAGAACTCTTTTCCTAATCAAAACATCCCTTTTAGGCATGCAAAGAATAAAGCCTTACCCTAATGCATTGACTCATTATAATAAAGATCACTATAATATATACACTAATCAATCCCAAGATTTGCCCCATATTCATCTATCTTATTGATTTGTCATGGTTCTCACAACCCTAATTGTAGGTTTAGCCTAGCGTATTCAAGAATGATAACCCACAATAATACAACGAACTCATAATAAATAACTTACTATTGAAGAATCACTAAATCCACGGATCACAATCTTGAACAAGATACATGAAATCACAAAGTTTAATGAAATTTCAAACAAAATAGTTCTCTCGTGTTCTCTATCTCCAGACGTCCAAGACTGACTAAAAATGAAATAAAAATAGTATTTATATACAATGAAAACCTAATCCAATTCAAAATAGAAAAATTAACTTCGGTATGGGTACGGGGCACAACACGGCCCGTGAGGACTTGGATAGACCGTTACCGGTTCGTGTGGCCATACTTCAACTTTAATCTACGTTATCTCTCCACATGCTAGTACATAGGTCGTGTGAAAGTCAACGGTCTGTGAAATGGACCGTCCATGTTGCCATTAACTTTTTTCCACTCAAGTCATCTACACGTCCCCACGTCACGGACCGTGGTTGGTCACACGACCTATGATAAGCTCCGTCTGGCACCACTTGTACATTTTTCTTACTTTTCGATAGTAATGGCAACTCATGTCACTTCGATGGCACATGGAATGTCTTGTGTCACGCTCAATGGCTCATGTATTGCGCCATAGGGCATGCCTTAGAAACTTTGCCTTCCGCTCTTGTGCCATGCTGTCTTATAAATGCCAAGTGTGAGGCCACGATGGGCCTCACAACTCGTGGACAGTCATATGAACCGTGAAGGTCCACATAGAACTTCACTTTGCTTTATTTCTTCCATGGTTGCCTGGGCCACATCCACGTCTCTTCCTATGGTTAGTGTGATATAACACGAGCTATGAAGGGCTCTGTATACCTACACTGTGGCTTCTTGATGTTCATTTTACTATCATTCATCCCTTTATGTATGCCTCAATAACGTTTCCTGAAAAATAACAAAAACACTCATCAAAATAATAACTTTGCTTGAGAACATGCAAAAATTCTTTGTTTAAAGCGTTATAAGAGTCATATTTCTACAACTCATCGACACCCTCAACTTAGAATAATTTCTTCTCCTCAAGTTATAACGACTCAACTAAAAGCATAAACACAAGTGCTCACTCAGACTATGGATGGCCCCACAATTTTCAACACATATGCACTGATCAAAAGTTTAAGAATGTGTGCACACCCAAAACAGACCCACAAAGATTAAGGCATATATCATACATGCATGGTTAGTCCACATACGATCAGGAATAAAGACAACCCAGTTAGATTAGCAATAAATTAATGCGAAGATAGTACCTTCACTATAAAGAAATTTCACTCACAACATAAGAATGTAGAACAGAGACTGGAATATAGACACTCACTCTCATAAATGACTTTCTGTGGACACACAAGTATCGATCATAAGATTGCCCCTATTTTCACCACCTTAACTGTCGAATGACCTTTTTAGGATCACATTAAGACATTTTCGGCTTGTAGCGTAGGTTCGGGCTCGGGTGAGGTATATTTAGGATTAAAGTGACTAATAGACCTCTCCCAAACACTTATTTTGACTCAGCCATTTGCATTTTGGTCTCCAACACTTATTTCCCCTATTTCCCAAATCGTTCTTTAGTACTGGAAGTGATTTTCGTGTTCATTCACTTATTTTCATTCTTTTCATTTTAATTCATTAATATTTGCTCACGACCACAACCCATTTCTCTTTCTCTTTTTATCACTTTATTCATTTCCACACTCATTTTTCTGTTCTCCCTACAACAATCACCCTCAAGTTAAGTCTTTGGCTTGGGTCAAGGTTCACAAAATCTTTCTAAGGGACCAGGGCCAGTATAAGCCACCTCAACTTATGGTTTTGACCTAGGCGGAGGTTCACAATGTCCTTGGAGAGTCCAGGGCTAAAATAAAGATTAGCAAATAGATAGGGGAAGTGAATTTAGTGATTACAAAGAAAAGGTTTATTCAGGCTCAACTTTTGGTTCAAGAGCGATAATTTTATTTGATTGGTCAATTTTTTGCTAAGTGACTAGTCAATAACAATGGCCTAAAGTCACATCCTAATCCAGCCATTCAATTATTTTAGTGGGATGAACTAGGAAAGTTCAATCTCACAAGTGCATCGGCTGAATTATGCAAACAAGCTCACACACACATGGCACATCTTCTATACTAGTTAGCACTAAACCCACAAGGACATGCTTCATCCAACAGAATGCCAACCATACACACACCATGCTTAACCGAAATCATGCAAGTTAGTCAGGATGAGATGCAAGCACATATAACCTTTTTCGACATTATTACTTTGCGGCATTTTTCGCAACATGGATTGTCTTAGACTTCTATGAACACTTGTATATATATAGAAATCACAACCTAAAGATGCCTTTCTGCTAGAAAATACACTTGAGAGAAAGAAACATGACAAGAAAAACTCTCAAGTGGCAGGATGCCCCACCCCCTCCAAAAAGACGATGTAGTGTCCTCACTATACAACAACTAGAATAAAAGAATAAAAAAAAGGGGAAGAACATACATGGGACGCTCTAGACATTAGCCGTATTAGTGGTACCAGACCCTCCTAGGGGGTTGTTGTCATCATAGGTAGCACCAGGTCCAAAGGTGCTCCTGGAGGCTCCCACTCTTGCTACATCCCTTGCTTACCGCTCTCTTTCCTCCTGTTCGGTGGCTGCTCGGCGATGGGCCCTAATAGCCTTGTGTATCTTTCTCTCTTCTTCTTTCTGCGGGTCACGGGGAGGGCTACTTTGGTGGCCACAGCTCTTACCCTTGTCCTTCTTCCTAGGCTAATCAATAGGTGGCGCAGGTACATTAGACAGGGTGGGTGGAAGCCCCATGTCTCATCCAAAATAGGCACAATGGCAACATTGAACAGGCTCATCTAAGATTATGGAGGTGAGGCTAATATGTAGGCCTGGTACTGTATAGTCAACTGCGCAATCTAGGCCTTTATGTCATTCACCGTCTGAACAAGATTTCTCATTTCTCCCCCGGACATACTCCCAACAATATCATGGAAGTCTCTCTCTAACGTGTTTACTTGGACATGCAAGGTGATGATTTGGCTCAGAAGAACTTCGTTGCGTTGGTCCATCGCCCGCTGTGCGTGAGACTAGATCACGTGCGACATCCTTTCGATTATCTAGTTTACAATGGCACATGTCTGCTATTGGTCTACCACCACACTGGACAAAAACTTATATGGTACATATACATACCATTGTAGTATCGGAGGGGCCCCACCACTATCCTCGGGTCACTCAGAAGTCGCACCTGATGGTGGGGCAGTAGTGGAATCATCAAATGGCTAGGGTTGTTATAGAGGTGTTAAGGGAAGTTGGTCGGGCCCCCTAGTAGGCGTGTTATGACCAACATGAGAGTATTTTGGATATCTTTAATCAAGGAAATGTTGTCTACGCCCTTGGGAGCTATTTTCTTATCCAAAAAGTGAGTGGAAGAAACATCGGACTATTTGCAAAGGGCACAAACCAGACACAGGAAGGGCATGCTAGCTCTATCGGATAAGGCCTAGTTCCGCATCTCAAAAGCAATATTTCATCCCATATTTACTCCATACCTGGACATCAAGTATGCTACTAGAGAGGCATATGAAGGTTGGAGTAAATTGCCATTTCCTATGGGCTGCAACCTACTCCGCACCACCGACCACCAAAACTTTGCAACAAAGGTCAGAGATGTTTTGGCGATAGGACACTTGGGTTTTGTAACCCAAGGCACCACCGCCCAAAAGTTCATCCTGAGATGACGAATCGGTCATCTTCCCCTCATCCATAATCTGCAGATGTCTATCCATGAATTAGCCATCTGGAAGAGCTCGGTAATCTAGCCTAAATATGAATCTATTGATGGTGTTTTCTGAAATATCCACTCATGTACCATGCACCATCACCTGTGACAGTGGGGATCTACCATATGTGACCTATTTCTTCACCTTCTTAGACTAGGTATCCTCTACGGAGTTCAGTAGACTAGCAGCATAACTAGAATAGAACTTATCAACTATGGCGAGCCCATAGTAACAACATTGTGGATCCATCCAACCAAACTCATATAATTCAAAAGTATATTGAATTTTCATAACGCTATCAAGTTGGTTCATAAGGACCTGAACCTCCGGGATGATCGGTCGTCATTGGAACCCCCTCAGAACCCTTTGTAATCCCATGAATGTAGATATCCTTGGATCCTAGGACTATAAAATAGCCTCGCAAAAATATAATAAGTGCCCTGGCTGCTTTGGAATCCATTGTCTGGGAGACTGCAAAATGTATAGCATCATCATCAATGTACCGGAGTTCGATCTTATCTGCCAGCTCCTCAGTGTCATGATCGTCAGCTTTTGGGGTATGCACTTGTTCTTCTTGCTCTAAGGTATCCTCCTCCTATTCTGGGGCGTCCGCCTCCTCCTTAACTCCCATAGAAGGAATCCCCTGTTCAGACTAGGGAGCTTTGTGTTATCCTTAGGCACGAGCCGTATAGTACGAGGGGAGTGAGGGGAGACATTGCCTATATAATGAACCTCAAACCCACTGGAGGAGTCATCACTTGAGTTACCCCTAGCTTAATGACTAGATGATATAGTTGGGGAGTCATGGAGACGTGACGCAGGCTCATCCCTTTCACTAAATCTGACTAATCTGTGACGTGGACCCATAGCACTTGCAAGTATTGCAATGAATATAATCCATTAGAAATATTTGCACAAGTAGGTTGACGCACTAATGGGTATTTAGACTTCTCCTGTGCCATAAAAGTGACAATAACCCTTAAGAGTGGCATCACCCAGTCCATTATAGGGTTATTTTACCAAAGGAACATATGTGAATGAGAATTAAAATCATCCTATGTAATAAAATGAAAGCGGGACAGGTTTAACGGGACCCTACACGGGCTGTGAAATGTGACACAGTCCGTGATAGGGCCCATGTGGATAGGCTTGAAGTGTAGTGACCAAGGAGCATGCCATGACCCATCACACGACTCATGTAATAGCACACGGTCCGTGTGAACAATAGTGAGAAACTCCCCTTTTTTTGACTTTCAGCCACCATGCAAAAACACACAAATTATTGCTATTTTTCTCGGCCTACACCTCAACCCATCAACACTTGAGCATCCACACATGATTTCTCCAAAAGATATACCAAAAACCCACAAAATTCATGAAGTACCATGGTCAACACACTCAAGCACTCAATAATTGTGGTTTACACCACCATATGTACACCCAACACTACTTTCATGATTATGATGCTTTAAACTAAGAAAAAAACAATTTTGAACCAAGATCTACACATGCCAACACCAAAATCTACACTACAAGGTAAAACAATATTGAGTTCTTACTTGATGAATAGCAATGAAGAAGAAGCCTTGCTTGAAAAAGTAGAGACCCACATTTAGTTTAAGCTACGAACCGTGAAATAGACTTAATAATCATCAAAAATAAGATGGAAATTTTTGGTATTTTTAAAGGAGGAATTGTGAGAAAGAGAGAGAGAGTCGTGAGAATAGAGAGAGAAAGGAAAATCCAAAAGTGAGTTGTCAGGAACAATTAAGGATATTTAAATACCTTGGTCAACATAGTTGACCATTTCTCTCTCCTCCACACGGATGGCCTCATAGCCCATGTCACATTGCATGATCCATTTGGATCGTCCGTCCAACCATACTTGGAAAAAGTAAGCACTTACCTGGTCCCTCGTTGGTCGACGTCACTTCTACGATCGGCCTCACGGGTCGTGACATGTTTCATAGTTCGTTTGGTTGATTGTTTCCCCATATTTGAGCAATTTTGGACAGACCTAGGTGGTCCATGTGTGCAGATGCCAAACAGTATGGCTAATGAGTCATCAAGTCATACACGATCCATGTGTGAGGGTTGTGTGGCAACAATTGGGCAACATATAGGCGCTAATTCACATTGTCCAAGTGCTAACACCTCGCACGGGCGTTTACATGATCTGTGTGGTAGGTCACGACCCATGTGGGTGCACGTGGGAGTAACCTTAAAATAAGTTGTGGCTGTTTCAGCCTCGAGTCATGTCTCCCACCATATGTGCACTCGCGAACTCCAAAATAGCACCTATACTCACCTGGAAACACAAATAAAAATAAGAAAATGTACGACATATAAATAAAAGCTTTTTTTTCTTTTTATTTTTTAACTTTTACTATTACAACGCATAGGTTACCTCCCATGAAACGCTTGATTTAACGCTGTGACACAACACATTGTCTTGACTACTTGATGTGCTATCAAATTACAGCACATTTGGTGCCTAAAATAAGGGATTTGCGAGTTCTTAATGCAAATTTTTATGGGTTTAATGTGTTTTTATATTGCTACTGCAGAAAATATAGGTTGGCATGATTTTGTGAGAAAATTGTAGATTTTTGCTGAAGTGCAGGACATACAAGCCACCTTACAAGTCATAGCCTAAGCGACGAGTCGTAGGGTGATCTCATAGCGAGAAACAGTGATCAAAATCAGAAATCTGCTAAGTGGAGGTCAGCCATACGAGGCCACTCTATGAGTCTTAGTCCTCACTACGACTCGCATAGGTGGGGTCATAGCAAGAAACAAAGAGCTAAAAGTTTGGACCAAGAACTGAAGGCCTAAACTACAAGAGGAGCATACGAGTCGTAGCCTAAGCAACGACTCGTAAAGTGGGTCATAACAATCAAGTCCAAAATGTCAAGCGCTGACTACGAAACCCGATTATGACTACGAGGTGTATATGTGTGATGTACCTACTGTCAACTGTCTTTTCTATTTAATTTTTAGGTAAAATTGTAAATACTATAAATACTAATTGGGCTTTAGACTTGAGACTTCAGACTTGAATATTTTTGTAGAACACTTTGAATATTCTAAGGGTTTTTCTAGGGTTTAGTGTAGATTTTCATTTTTAATTTGAAGACCCACTTTTAGGAATTGCAAAAATCACATTGTACTCATTCTTCATTAATCCAAGCTTTTGGTTTGCAATTTGAGGTGTTCTTATTCTTCATTGTTTTGGGTAAACTCTCAACTATGTCATCTATTTTCATTGTTGTTGATTTTACCTTAGCCATAAGTAGTTAAGCACCCACAACTTGAGGTTGTGGGAACCACGAGTAGTTGACTTGAAATAACCTAGACTTTTTGCATTTCTTTGATTAGGGTTTTACATGTATTGTTTATTTTCCTTCATTTTGATTGATGTTTGGTGGTAGCCAACACCAAACCCCACCTACTATCACGTTCCCGACCAAGGTAGTGATGAATAGGAAAAAGGAAGTAGATGACTGAATTCGATTGATGTGTTCTCGTCTAATCAACCAAACCTGACCAAGGAGATGTTGACTGCGATAATGGGTAATGGTTAATTGGCACACCATGCTTCCAGCCAATCGCGATGGTGAAATTCGACATTCACCTTCACAAGAGGGCTGGAAGAACCTAAGTTACCATTCTACATGCGAATTCCCAATTAGGGTTATGTTTTCTAGGGTAATTGAGTCAAAATAATCATGGGGAATATCTTCTCGCATAATTAGTATAGTGTTAGTTTTGTTCTCTATCTTGAATCACAACTCCCCCCACCTACCCCATTAAGAGATTTTAATAATTGATGCTTGAAATGATTGATAGTGGATCTCTATTGTCAAGCCCCATATTCCTTGTGGATTCGACCCTAGCCTCTGGTTAGGTTTATTGTTGACTGTGATCGCTTTGTTCGTGGAGCGTAAACATCACTACTCAGACTTCGTTAAGAAGCAAGACTTCAATCACTGAGGCCTTCTCTACTGCACCCAAGTATTGCTTCACTCTTTTCCCATTCACTTTGAGTCGATCCTCGATTTCTGCTTCTAACTCAATTCCACCAAGGGGGAACACCTGGGTGATTGTATATGGGCCAAACCACCTGGACTTGAGTTTACTTGGGAACAACCACAATCTGGAGTTGTACAATAGTACCTTGTCACCAACACTAAAACTCTGTTAGGCAATATGTTTGTCATGTTGGATCTTCATCCTCTCTTTGTACAGTGTCGCACTTTCATATGCTTGGAGGCAAAACTTATCCAGCTCATTTTGCTGGTCAAGTCTCAAGTCAGCAGCCTCTTCCCAATTCATGTTGAGCTTCTTCAAGGCCCAGAATGTTTTGTGCTCCAACACTATAGGTAGATGACCACTTTACCAAACACCAACTGATATGGGGACATACCAATGGGAGTCTTGTAAGTCGTCCTGTATGCCCAAAGTGCATCATCTAGCTTTGGCGCCGAATCTATTCTGGTAGCATTCGTAGACTTGGTCAGGATCTCCTTGATCTCTCTGTTTGACACTTCAACTTGTACACTCATATGTGGGTGACAGGGTGTGGCCACTTTGTGTTGTATGACTCCATACTTCGCTAGCACAGCACGGAAGACCTTGTTACAGAAGTGAGAACCCCCATTACTAATGATAGTTCTGGGTGTCCCAATCTAGAAAAGATGTTCTGCCTTAGAAACTGGACATTACTCTTACTTTTGTTGTTTGTCAATGCAATTGCCTCCACCCACTTGGATACATAGTCCACCACCACAAGGATATACTTCATGCCATAAGAGCTCATAAATGGGCCTATAAAGTCAATATCCCAGACGTCATACATTTCTACCTCAAGAATCGGGGTCATGGGTAGCTCTTGGCACTTTGAAATGTTGCCCTATCACTGGCACTAATCACACCCAAGCACCAAGTCATGGGCATCCTTGTAGATGGTGGGCTAGTAGTACCCGCATTGTAGAATCTTCTCAGCTATCCTGCTGCCACCATGATGACCCCTCACTGGGGAGGACTGATAGGCCTCTATGACACTCAACATCTCTGCTTTTGGAATACATCACCTGCTAATTCCATCAGCACATGTTTAGGACAAGTACGGGTTATCCTAGAAGTACCTGCGCACATTAAAAAGAGAGTTTTTTCTATAGTGAGGCTTAAGGCCCTCCGCCATAATATCGCTCACCAGAAAGTTAGCAAAATCAGCAAACCAAGGAATAAGGTCCACAGAAGTTACTAATACTTGCTCATCAGGAAAAGAATCATCGTTGTTCAATCAATCCTTTGCCTTTGACACATCCTCCAATCTGGACAAGTGGTCTACTACCTGATTCTCAGATCCTTTTCTATCTAGGACCTCAAAGTCAAACTCTTACAGCAAGAGAACCCATCAAATCAACCATGGCTTGGCATCTTTCTTGTCCATGAGATATCTCAAAGCTACATGGTCAGTGTGCACTATCACTTTGGTTCCCACCAAGTAGGCCCTGAATTTATCAAATGCATAGACCACAGCCAGCAATTCCTGCTCAGTCACTGTATAATTCCTTTGAGCATCATTGAGGGTTTTGCTGCATAGTAGATGGGGTGAAAATCTTGTTGCACTTTTTCCCAAGCACAACACCCACAGCAATCCCGGTCACAACACACATAACCTCAAACTGGACATCCCAGTCAGGTGCAACTACCACAAGTGCAGAAATTAGCTTTTTCTTTAGAGCCTCAAAGGCATGCCGGCAACTGTTGTCGAAATAAAAGTTATCATCTTTCTTGTAGAGTACACAATGGATGAGCAATCTTGGAGAAATCCTTAATAATCAACGGTAGAAGCCTGCATGTCCAAGAAAACTCTAGACGCCTTTCACAGATATAATAGGTGGCAACTTCTTAATAACCTCAAATTTTGCCTTATCCACCTCTTTGCCCTTATCAGAAATCTTATGGCCAAGAACTATCTCCTCCTTGACCATAAATTGGCATTTTTCCCAATTTAACACCAAATTATCCTCCTCACAGCATTGTAGTGCCCTACTAAGATTTAGTAGACAATTGTCAAAGGAATCACCCACTATAGAGAAGTCATTCACAAATACCTCGAGGGTGTATTCAGCTATGTTGGAGAAGATCAATATCATACATCATTAGAAAGTGGTTGGGGCATTTCATAGCTTGAAAGGCATCCTTCTGAAAGCAAAATTCACATAGAAGAAAGTGAAGGTGGTCTTCTCCTGATCTTCTGGGGCTATAGTTATCTGATTGTAGCCTTAGTACCCGTCCAACAAGAAGTACCACCCTCTACCTGCCAACCTAACATCTGTTCCATGAAGGTCATGGGAAAATGATCCTTCAACGTCCATCTATTCAGCTTCCGGTAGTCCATGCACACTCGCTACCCAGTAAACTGGTCTCAAAGGGACCAACTCATTTTTGTCATTAGCTACCACTGTCATGCCCCCTTTCATAAGGACACACTGAACTGGACTGACCCACTTGATAATAGAAATGAGGTATATCACCCCAACATCCATCCACTTGATGATTTCCTTTTCCACCACCTTTTGCGTAGGTGGATTTAGCCTGTGCTGGTGTTCAATGTTGGGTACAAAGTTATCCTCCAATTTGATCTTATGTGTGCATATCCCTAGAGGAATCCTTATAATATCAGCAATGGTCTAACCAATTGCTCGCTTGAACTTTTGGAGGACCCCTAGCAATGCTTTCACCTAGTTTTCTTGGAGATTTACAGCTATAATCACAGGAAAAGTGTTATTAGTGCCCATAAATGCATACCTTAAGTGTTAGGGCAACTCCTTGAACTCCACTGCCAGAGGCTTCTCGATAGAAGGTTTAGTTGGCAGTGTAGCTCAATTCTACAGGTCCAAGTCCAACTTTCTAGGGACAAACAGTCAGGTTCCCCTACCTTGCAAAGCATTCATGGTGTCTGCGTACCCATTAATGCCATCCTCTAGGAAGCTCATCAACACCATCGCTAGTGTGTCTAAATCATTGTCTCCTAAAGTGGGATTTCAGAAAGATAGTTATCCTCCATATCTAAAATAGACATCATAGCCACCACTTTAGTCTTTTCATTCTAGCAAATGAACTGAATTCAACCTCTTCAGTGTTCAGTCTAAAGGTCAGTTTCCCTCACTCCACATCTACCAAATACCCTGCAAATAGCCAAAAATGGTTTCCCAAGGATGATGGGAACCTCAAAGTCCACCTGACAGTCCAGAATGACAAAGTCTGTAGGGAAGATGAACCTGCCTACATGGACCAGCACATCACGTAAAATCCCCACGGGCCACTTCACCGATCCATCTTGCATGAGTAGTCACATTGTAGTGGGCGTGGGGGCTTCTAAGCCCAGCTGCTTATAAACTGCCAGCGGTATCAAGTTGATGCTGGCACCCAAATCACAGAGAGCTCTTGCAAAGTCAAGTGCTCCAATCATACATAGGATAGTGAAGGCTCCCAGATCTTCCTTCTTTTCAACTAAAGAACTTGTAGCAATGGCACTACAGTGGTGGAGGTTGTTTGCCGGCTTGATCGTGGTTGTCCTCTTCCTAGTCACTAAGTCTTTCATGAACTTAGCGTATCCTGATATCTGCTCAAGTACCTTCACTACAAGTACCTTCACAGATATCTCTTTCAATATGGACACAAACTTCTAAAACTTGCCATCCTCAACTTTCTTCTGCAACCTTTGTGGGAATGGTGGTGGTGGCAGTTTAGGAATGGCCGGCAGAGGTTGAGTCACTAGTTTGTCTGACTCTTAAGCCTCTTTAGCAACCTCAGGCTCTGCAGGTGTCACCCCATATTCTTCACTCACGTCATCGACACATACCTTCACGGGGTCAAGTATCTTGCCTTCAGCTTCATCCAAACCTGCATTACTGCAACAGGGTCAGAAAGTACTTTACCACTTCTCGTGGTTATTGCCATTCAATGGCCATCATTTTTTAGGTTCTGAATAGTGTCAGTAGGAAGTGACCCAGCTTTTCTCTGATTCAATGAGGATGATAATTGCCCCATCTGCTGCTCTAGTTGCTTGATCGAGGTGGAATGTGAGTCGACCAACTATCGAATATTCAACATCTCTCCTTTTATATCTCACATCTCTGCCTCAGTGGACTCAACTTTGTCAATAACCTTCGCCATCATCTCTTCT
>JAOTQR010046947.1:0-14895 GCA_025774065.1 Solanum ossicruentum
GCCGGATTTTCTGTAGAGTTCGTGTGCTTACCGATGAGTCTTGTGAATGAACGTTGGTCTAGGTGTCCAATCGGCACCAGTCATGGCCACGGGGGTTGGGTCTCGACATGCATATTTTCTTTTTACATAAAATTATTATTTGATAAAATATTGCATATTTATATTAGTGTATGTATTGTGTTATCAATTAGATGGTAATCTATTCAATTTTCTCCAATCACTTTTTTAATCCAATTTATTTAAATTGTAAGCAATTTCTTTACTATCCTTTTCAATTTTAGCCTAATTGAATTAGTTTTGACCCATTTTTGGCATGAATACAACCCACGTGGTAGTTGATTTGCTCGTGCAGTTGGTTCATACCAGATGTAATGGTGAGACTCAGGGCTTCAAATTTTCATTGGACTCTATCTTAATTATTTAGTCTTTATTTCTATTAGAAGATTGAGATGTACTTATTTTACCCATTTATGCATTAGATGCTCTGTGCACTCATGACACCAGGTTCCGATATGATTTTATGTGGTGACTATTTATCTATTGGGGTTTTCTCCTTCTAGTGTACTTTTATTGTCGGGTATGGAATTAAGTGACCTTTTCGTCATGACCCCGTTTTAAGTCATGACATTCACTTAGTTTTAAGTCATGACATTCACTTAGTTGATTTAGTTGGTTTATATATAGGTACGGTTAATTTGTGTAACTCTTATTGTTGTCCGATTGTGTAGTTTATGTCATCCTTTATTTGTTGGTTGAATTTTATAGATCTCAGTCCTTTCTTGCTTTTCTATGTGCTTTCTTGAGGGACTTTGGCTCACTGCCTATGTTGTCTCATGTAACATGATGTAGGATTGTACTTCGTTTTCCATTTCGAATTTCTAATGTCTTGCGGTTAACTTGTTGGTTGTTTATAACTAGTTTAAAGTCATGGTTAATTGTCCTCATCTAAATATTTTTCAACTTTGCTCCGTATCTTTCACTGCATAAGTTATTTTGTCTTACTCCGTTGTAAGTTCTCTAGTCACTGTTTGAGTCCCTCATTTAAGCATAACAACTGAAATCTTTATAATTTTTTCTATTTGTTTATAAAAGCTTAAGTATGTGAATCTCTCCTTAATCCATTGCAATATCCCCTATTAATGAGAGTAGTTATGATGTGCAATTTAATGTTCCTTTTGATACAACTCAGAATCATGTATTTCTTATGATGGTTTGTTTTGTGTTTTGAAGTTAGATAAAATTAAAACCTTGTATACCATTGAGTTTATCTGCTTTTTTTATTTTTTTTTAAAAAATAGTTTTCGAGTCGATCACTTTCTATCCAATGTTGTTACTACATGATATTATCCAAATGGTTGTTGGGTTTGCCTTACACTTTAATTGATAAAATATGCGTTTTTCCTTATGTTTTCTAATTTCAGTGAGCTTATGCCAAAATATATAGTTTTCCTCATCTTTGGGGTTTATCTATTTGGTATTGACATTGTTGAGATCATTACGAATGTGTGAAATTATTTGTTAAGCCATTGAGGGGAAATTACCCCCATCACATTTCACGTGCTTAGCTATTTTAGTGAAGTCCTATTATGAACATCTGTTAATCCTAATTATCGAGGTCTAGTTGATTTTGGCGTTCACCAAACATTCTAAAATGCTCTCAAAATCCTATAAACGCCGTCATCAACCACTCGTAGATTCTTCACACATGGCCGCCCTGGCCGCAGGCTAGTCGCCGGACAGGGCTAGCCTTCGCTCGTATGCTAGTTTACTGAAATCTAACCCCTCGCAAATCAAGCCCATACCTACCAAATTCATCTCATACCTTCATGGAGAACCCATTGTTCAATGGGAACAAGTGGAAGTAGATCAAACGGTGATTAACAAAAATCTCCAGTACGCAATCATTGGGAATTTCTCCTACGGATGGCCAGAGATCACTAAATTGAGGCGACTCATTCCAAAATATTGCGAGATGAAAGGAGAGTGCAAAGTAGGGCTACTCAACAATCGACATGTACTGATTAGGGCTACACCTCTAGAAGACTATGTCCATCTTCTATCAAAGCCTACTTTTTATATCACTCACAGGGGAAGATCATACCCAATGCGAACATTCAAATGGGACCCCAACTTTCATTCGGAGGAGGAGACCACGAAGCAGTTGCTTGGATCTCATTTCCAGGGCTCCCACCAAACTTTTTTGGAGTGGATGCCATTTTTCCACCAGCAGCAGCAGTTGTAAAACCTCTACAGGTTGACCAGGCAACGAAGAAGCAAACAAGACCAAGTTGTGCCCACGTGAAAGTTGAGGTAGACCTTTTGAATGAATTCCCTAAGAGAATAAAGATTTATATAAAAAAAAATGGGGTAGAAGATATTATGGAAAAATGGATTAGAATAAAATATGACTATATTCTCAAATATTGTCAGACCTGCAAAATTCAAGGCCGTGATGAGGAACAACGCTATGTGAAGCACCTAGAACTCTTCAAGGAGAGAAGAACTAAGGAGACAGAGGAAAGGAGCAAGGGGAGAAGGAAGAAAAATAAGACACACAAAAAGATGCACAAAAAGACTAGGAAAAAGGGGAGGAAGGAGGAAAGGAGACAATGGTTTAATAGAAGAATAAAAATAGGGGAAGGAGGAATCAGCAACCAGTACATCAATGCGATGCAGTTTGCATCAGAAACAGATTTGAAATCTACATGAGGAGAAAGGTGATGGGAGTTCAACCAAGAAGAAGGAGGAGGTAGCACAAAGCACTCCACAGAAGCCCACCCAGAGTGAAAGCAATGTTCAAAACAGCACACCCCAGCACTAGAAGACACCAACCATTGTGGATGACTCCACCAAGGGCCAGATCAGTAAAAAGAAACATAGCAGGACCGAGGGGTCCATGTAGAGGGCTAACACAGTCATATCCAATCCTACTGATAAGGAATTAGACGGGAAGCAACAGAACAGTACATCATCAATGCATATAGAAGGGGATACAAATAGTATACAGCAAGAAGATGCACATCAAACGTCTATTCTACAGGTGGAAGATGAAGATGAAGAAGGCATTAAAGAAAATATAGAATTGGATGATCAAAATGGCTTAGGCTACAATATTCAGCAAGTGAGCAAAGTAGGGGATCTTTTCCCTAGGCACACAAAGAGTGTCAATTTCAAGAAGGATAAATCAAATGTCCCTCTTCAAGTTCAAACAAGGAGTAGTAAGGGGAGAGCAATAAACAGTGATCAATGATAGACAAAGTATTATTTTGGAATATTAGATTTGTTAACACACAAAATGCCTTTGGCAGACTAATGGGTCGCAATAGACAGTACGATTACTCATTCATAGCTCTTATGGAGTCTTTTCAAGGGCCAAAGGGGATTAATCAATATAGAGCACAATTGGGTTTTGACTATGTCGTAGTCAACAAAACTTTGAAGATTTGGATATTCTGGAGGGCTGAATGGAAGGAAAGCATCATTAAGAATGACAACCAGAAGATCATAATGCAGTTCATCAAATTTGATACAACCTCTATAATCACTTCTATTTATGCCAAGTGCACAGCCCTGGAAAGAATGGATCTATAGGAAATGGTGGAAGAATGCAATCACAGAGATATCTCTTAGCTAGTTGGAAGAGACTTCAATGTAATCTTAAATGAAGAAGAGAAATTGAGAGATTTGGAGTTCACACAATAGGAGGTTATAGACTTTGCACAATATATTATCTATAGTGGACTATCAGAGATTAACTTCTCTGGTAGTAACTATACATGCTGGAATGAAAGAATTGATGGTCATGTATATTCAAAAGGCTGGACAAAATTTTGTCTAATGCCATGTTTTGGGAGTTGTTCCCTAGTGATGATGTTCAACATTTGTTCAAAAAAGGCTCTGATCATGCTCCTCTTTATGTAGTTTGCAAAACTGGGGAAGGAAACATAATCAAACCTTTCATATTTTTGAACTTATGGTGTAAGCACAAGAACTTCAAAAACATTGTTCAGGAGAGTTGGAATGTAGATTTCAGTGGGTCCCCTTTTATGTTGCTTCATGCTAAGTTAACGAAGATAAAAAGGGCCCTTGTGGAGTAGAATAAGGCTGAAGTGGGCAACATTTTTATTAAGAAGGTAACTTTGGAGGATGTAATTAATGTCAAAGAAGCTCAGTTTGAGCAGCACCGAACCTTTGAAAATAGGGCCCAACTATAAAAGGCAGAAGCAGAGCTGAAGAAATTTTTTAAAATGGAGGAAGATTTTTGGAGGCAGAAATCAGGCATGCACTGGTTCAAATATGGTGATAGAAATTTCAAATTCTTTCATTTCTATGCTCAAGAAAGAAGCAAAAAGCTACAGTTGTTAGAGATTGCTGATGAACAAGGGTCCATTTTTAGAAGCAGGGTGAAAATAGGAGATAAGGCTGTGCATTTCTACAAGAATCAGTTTGGTGAAGATGCTGCTATACAACAATGGGGCATGCTTTTACTGCATTGCTAATGTAATAATTCCAGAAGAAAATGATCTCACTACCAAAATACCAAAGGAAGAGGTAGTGAAGAAGGCAGTGTTTGAATTAAATGGGAATAGTACTGCAGGCCAGATGGATTCACAGGAATCTTTTTTCAAGAGTGTTGGTACATTGTGGTAGAACATATGCCAATGGTGGTAAAGGCTTTCTTCTGTGGATATGAACTTCCTAGGTATGTTATTCAAACCAACTTAGTTTTGATCCCCAAGAACTAACTACCTAGGACTTTCTAAGATTTGAGACCAATTAGTCTTAGCTGCTTTGTGAATAAAGTGATATCAAGAGTGATTCATGACAGACTGGTAACTGTCCTGCCTAAGATCATCTCACAAAACCAAGCTGTATTTGTACAGGGCAAAAGCATCATAGAAAATGTCCTGCTAGCCCAAAAGATAATCAAAGACATCAATAAAAGAAATCAACATGTCAATATGGTGGTTAAGCTAGACATGACTAAAGCATATGGCAAAGTGTCATGGATATACTTGACTAAAGTGCTAAGGAAGTTTGGCTTTTCTGAAGTTCTGGTGGACATGGTTTGGAGATTAGTGTCTAACAATTGGTGTTTAGTGCTTGTTAATGGTCAATCATATGGGCTATTCAAATCCTCAAGAGGTCTAAAACAGGGTGATCTATTATCCCCAACATTATTCATCATAGTTGCAGAAGTACTATCCAGGGGCCTTAATAAATTACATGAAGATAAGTATTATAGAGGACATGGAATTCCTAAATGGAGTCCATCTATCAATCACTTATCTTATGCTGATGATACAGTGCTCTTTTGTTCTGGGAAAAAACGGTCTATCAAGAAAATGATGAATGTTCTTAGAGGCTATGAGAAGGTGTCCAGACAATTGATCAATCAATCAAAAAGCTTCTTTTATCTTCATGAAAGAACTCCTCTGATTTATATAATTAGAATGAGAAAGCTCACAGGTATCAGACAAGGTGAGTTCTTTTTTACTTATCTTGAATGCCCTGTGTATTATGGGAGAGCAAAGTGTTGCTACTTTGAGGAGAGTTTGAGGAAAATTTCCAGGAGAATTTTTTCATGGTAGAATAGGTTACTATCTTTTTGTGGTAAAATGATTCTAATAAGGCATGTTCTACAGTTTATTCCAATACACCTATTATCTGCCTTATGCTCCACAAAAAGTGTCATCAAAGCTATGCACAGTATCTTTGCCAAATTTTTCTAGTCTAGCTCCTTAACAGAGAAAAGAAGGCACTGATCTTCTTGGGATGATCTGTGCCCACCAATAGAAGAAGGAGGTTTGAGTTTTAGATCATTGATGGATATGAACAAAGCTTTGACTGCAAAGCTTTGGTGGAATTTTAGAACCTCCATCGGCTTACCTTTGGGCATCTATATGGCTAACAAATATTGTAAAAAGATGCATCCAACATTTTTCATAAGCCCTGGAGCTTCACGGATTTGGAGAAGAATGATTTCCATAAGGAAGGACATTGAGCCATATATTTGGTAGCAATTAAAAGCTGGAAATTCTAGCCTTTGGTTTGATAATTGGACCAAATATGGTGCCCTTTATTACTTAGATAAGGAAGCAACTATTGAAGAGGAGGTGGAAGTCAAAGATTTGATTATCAACTCCCAATGGGATAAAGGGGTAATTAAGGCAAAACTGTCTTTTGAATGGGCTGATTTTATCATAAGGGATATAAGGTAATGTGTCAAGGAACCTAATGATAAGGCTTGGTGGACAAGGGACCCCTCAGGAAGCTTCACTTTGAAATCAGCCTATGACATAGTCATAAAGAGAAAAGGGCAAAGTTGATTAGGCCAAGAATGTATGGATTAAAGCCTTGCCCCATAACTTTCTTTCTATGGAGAGTGATGAGAAGAAGAATACCAACTGATGATGTACTTAGAACTATAGGAATCCCCATATTGTCTAAATGTTTTTGCTATCAAAGAGGAGTTTTTGAGACCCTAATCACTTATTTCTAACAACTCCCAAAGTCCAAAAGTTATGGAAGCACTTTGTTACTTGTGTATGGTTCCAGGTGGAGGACACACAGATCAGTAAAATGTTGCAAAATTGGTGGAATCACACAAAGAATCTGAGGGCCAAATGATTCATGAATACATTACTTGCAATCATAATCTGGGAGCTATAGAAGAGAAGGAATGCCTTGAGGCATGATGAGATAGTCACAGATTGGCAGCTAGTAAAGAACTGCACAAAAATAATTCAATTACAGATAAGGTCCTATTTTCCAACATGAAAACACCTACCTAATGAGTGTTTGAAGTGTTTTGAGTTAGTTCAAAAATACAGGGCTAAAATATGCACCAAGATGTTAGGTGGGAATTTTCCAAACAAGGTTGGATTAAGTGCAACACTGATGGAGTATGCAAAAGAAACCAACATAAGAGCTCCTGTGGGTTCTGTATCAGGGATAGCAGAGGAGAGTTCTTATATGCGAAGTATAACTACATTGGGAAAACCATCAACATGGTTGCAGAAGCTACAGGCATCAAGGAAGTGTTGATATTTTGTGCCAATCGAGGTAGGACAAATATCGAAGGTGAAACTAATTCCCTGGCCCTAAGGAATATTCTAAACAACATCTGGAAAATTTCTTTAGAGATTTTAAATACAGTGAAAGACATAGTACAGATAAAGCAAGGTACGAACATTCAAATAAAGCATGTATATAGAGAAGGGAACCAAGTAGCAGATTTCATTGCAAATATCTCCATTAATACGGAAAGCAAGCAATCGTACACTACATTTCAACAACCACCTAGTCTAGCAAAGTGACTGCTAAACATGGACAAACACAACCTTTCCTACTATTAGGCTTAGATAATAGCAAAAATAGTTAATTCCTTGACTATTCATAGTGCCAGAAGACGAAGGATATACAAAAACATCTACAAAGTGCAAGATCACGGGCTAATGTTACTCCTACTCTAGTCAGCTCTCCAAAAAGTCAAATTCAGCAAGAAAGGAAGAGTCGTGACTAGTCTCAGCATCCAATCAAGTATCCATCTGTGAGCCAAAGTAGGAACCACTTGAGCAACGTAGTTTCTCCATGGGTTTTCCTAACAAAAAATAAAGAAGCAGTAGAGGACATGAGTCACATTTTGGGACAATAAGGAGTAGTCAAAGGGAGTAGGAATGACAGATACATACGCTTTATACGGCTAACAGTGATGGAGAAAGGCCTGATTCCTCATTGTAAGCATCCCGAACAACACCTGTAGAAGGACAATGGAGAATTAGTAGCAGCAGATAAGAGGAAAATATCAGGAAAAGGACAATACCTTTGATTACTGATATTAACAGAATCTTCAAGTACAAAATGACGATAGTTAGACACCTACAAATGGCAGAACAAGAACTGAAGGCTAGGGAGCATGAATTTCGGAGAAGGGAAAGAGATAGAGTAGGGATATGGATTAGGAAAGCAACCTTAGTTGCCTTTTTATTTCTTCAAGGAGTCGGGTCCATTGACCTACTCCTTGGATCATTGTACATTGAGCTTTGTCTATCGATTTTTGCAGCAAATAAATAAAGAGGGCCACCGGCCCAAGTTTAATTTTAAAAAAATATCTATTAATCCTTATCATTCCTTATTGGTGGATGTGACATCAATCGAGTCCAATATGGACTCCCCATCCGCATATTCTTAAGATGAAATTTATTTTTGAGTCAACCTCATCTTTTTCAGATGGAAAGAGAATTGATTTACAAGTTTTGTAAGGAGAAAAAAATTGTATACAATATGTATGAATCTGATATACAGGTTTTGGAAGCAAAACATGACTGATATACAAGGCATTCTACATAATATACACTAGTATAAAATTTGTATACAGTCAGTGTATACAGAAAAGATATTGGGCATAAAACCCATAATTTAGCACCAACGAAAATGGGCCAAATTCTAGACTAGGCGAATAGTAATTGGATTTGTGCCCAAGATTCAAATTTGAAAGAGGCCCAAGGCCTCTATTCATTTACTTATACGTGTCTCTTTGTTTTTTCTGGTTGAATATATTTATTACTTGTATTAATTCTAATCCTCTAATACTATTTATTTTATTAACTTAATTAGATTTTCAAAGACGATCAATTTTGTTAATTCTTTAAATTATTTTTACATTTTATGGTTTTGGTCATTTTGACAAATCTAGTGCACTTAAATTATTTAAAGTATTTTAATCCTTAACTTCTTTTTGAAAATGACCCTTTCAAGTTAACTTGATAAATTTAACTAATCTAGGTTCTTTTATAAATAATTCTTAAAATATTTCCTTTACTTCATTACTTTTGGTAGAATTTATGCCCATTCTAAATTATTTTAGATGCCTTAGAAGCTTAAATTATTTTTTCTAAATTATTTTTAAGTTAGATAATTTTATTGAAATTTATATTCCTTATAAATTAGTTGAATTGTCTTTCTGAAAGTTAGTCAATTAAGTTTTAAATCGTCTTTCTGAAAGTTAGTCAATTAAGTTTTAAATCGTCGGTCAATAGCATGTTAGTTGCCATTTTCAGTGATTAACATCTTTTCAAAGTGGAAATTACAACTCTTGCCCTTTTCTATGAAATTTTAAGACATTATTATTTTTTAATTTTCTTAATTTCTTTAAAAAATTTAATGACGAGTCTTGACTCCTATCTTCAAAAATTAATTTTTTTAATTAAATTAACTAAGTTAAAATTAATTTTTTATAAAACCTCTTTCCTCCAATTAATACATATTCCTCTTGCATTATATGTTTTTAAAGTTTACATATATCAAAACCACCAAGTTTTATGATATGATTCAAATGAAGCATATTATGAAAGATAAGAGTTTCAACTAGATGTTTATGAAAGTTATGAAACATTTGAAGCCTTTTATATGGTGTTGTAAAAGATGATGAGAGG
The DNA here is from genome assembly GCA_025774065.1 of Solanum ossicruentum. Taxonomy (NCBI): domain Eukaryota; kingdom Viridiplantae; phylum Streptophyta; class Magnoliopsida; order Solanales; family Solanaceae; genus Solanum; species Solanum ossicruentum. Next base: position 9,438 of record JAOTQR010046947.1, read on the forward strand.
ACAATTCTCACCAAAGATTAATCCTCTTGTGATAAGGACAAGTCTCACTTGATCAGATCATGAGGTTTTAATAAACTACTCCTTTATTATGAAGTTGTGTTTTAAAAATTTGAGAATGCTCATGTATATGATTATGTTATGAATATTCTGTGGGACTTGACTTAGCACCAAAAAGACCTAAGGTGGGGTTTGATCAGGTGGACATTAAGGTTATCCACCTAAGGAAATCTGATAACAATCTCTCACCTAAACTATGTTGCTGCTATAGGAGCCCTTGTAGGCTAGACTGGTGGATCCACAAAAATTGAATAAATAAAGATAAAAGAAAGATGCATGCGAAGTTTGAATGGAGTTCTACTTGGCAAGTAATCTCCCCAAGCCTACATGGGGGGATATGTTGGATTCCATGTAGTAGTTCATATGGTCCTAAATGTCAGTTACAGTCTTCTCCCCATGATGCTTATATTGTTTCAAATCATATTTTTAAGATGCATTGATCATTCATCATCTTTGAGACTTATTACTTTTTATGATTATGCGTATTAATTATAATGATATTATATCTTCCTTGTTGCATTGCATCCTTGTTATGAATATGCATATTGATTATTATGATATTATTGTTTCTTTGTTGCATTGCATCCTACATATTTAGTACATTTAAAGTACTAACACATATTTTTTACTTACATGACTTCGCCATGTAGGGACCGATGCTCCTCCTCCTCTAACACGTGGCTAGCTTTGATTTATGAAGACCAAGTTTTGGTGAGCCCTCTAGTTCGAGGACAACACCTCATTTCTTTCCATCTCGATGTATTAAGACTTTTAGACTATCTTCTTGTGTCTCTTTATCATTTTATTTGAGGGTGAGCTAGAGACATGTCTTAAACCCCCGCGAAGTCTAAAGCTAGAGCTATTGTTAGACAAGTATGAAGGTTTATCACTTAGTCTCATTTTATATTTGATTCTCTTTTAGTCCCATTTCCCTTTACTTTCCGTGTTTATTTATGTTCATTACCAATGAAATGCTTGATGAAGCTAAGAGACTTGGGTGACGTTCCTTCAAGTTGCTCATTCACCATGTTACGACTAGACCATAAGCTCGGATTGTGACAACCACAAACACATCTTATTCACCAGAGAATGCATGCGAAAAAAGGAGGAAGAAAGGTTAAAAAGCATGAAAAACAAAGAAAAATGGAGCTAAGAAGGGAGTAGATACTTCTAGTAACTAAATCAACAACATAAAGACGAGGAGGGATATTGATAACCCAAAACATAAGGAACTTTAGTTGAGCAGTTCATTGGAAAAACATTTTCTCAAGTAAAAGCAGCAAGGAGGACGAAATAAATTGTAGGAATAAAAAACCCTAACAAAATAGGATACACACATATTATATTACTCTATTATATAAGCTAACAAGGGTGGGACTATCACAACATTAAATGATTTTACACAATATTGTTCAAAGTGTACTTTGCCATGAAGAATTTAGCTATTTATACAGAAAGCATTCGGTGGTTGTACTGAAGAAAACCTAAAAAATTTAGTTTATAGCTAAAAAATTACCACGTTATCTTTGTAATTTGTTGGTTGGCTATGACACGGGTGGAAGGCCTGGCATTCACCAGTTGGCCACCATTGCCTTTGCGTACCCTCAAAGTGGAATGAGAAGCTCTTCTATCACCTCTGTAGATTGACAAAATTTACAGCTCCATCTCTTCAATCCTGAAGTCAGAACTTGCTTTGTTCTTTCACTGTGGTGTAGTGTTTCTTCTTCTTCATCTTCTTTTTTAGTAGATTTTGGGTGGTCTGTTGTTACGTTTATCTGAATGATTTATACGACCAAAATACATGCAAACATCTGCTCACTATTGTTTGTTGACTTTTTTGGGCTGACATTTTTAAGTCCTCAGTTTCTATCGCATGTACAGACTATTGCAGTGGCTCTATTGAATATTTAGGTCTTTTCCTTTGTTTGGTTCAATCATTTATATGGCTAAAATACATCTGATTATATGTTTGGTATGGTTGATTTGGAAATTTTGGGCTGTCACTTTTGATTTGTTAGTTTCTATTGCATCTAAATACTATTGTTGTATTGTCTCGGGCATTATAAACAAGGTATTTGAGTTTATGTCATAGTCATTTTTGCCACGACCTTTGACTGTGCATTCAACTTTAGAGTACTTTATTACTTTACGTTATTATATAAGTCACCAAGGGTGGAACTGTCACAACATTAAATAATTGTACATAATGTTATTTCAAAGCGTACTTTGCCATGAAGAATTTAACTATTTGCACAGAAAGTTTTCCATGGTTGTACTGAAGAAAACCTAAAATTTAGTTTATAGCTAAAAAATTGCCAGGCTAACTCTCTAATTTATTGTTTGGCTATGATGCAGATGGAAGGCCTGACATTCACTGGTTGGTCATCATTGCCTTTGGGTACATTCAAAGTGGAATGAGAAGCTCTTTTATCACCTCTTTAGGTTGGCAAAATTTACAGCTTCATCTCTTCAATCCTGAAGTCGGAACTTGCTTTGTTCTTTCACTGTAGTATAGTGTTTCTTCTTCATCATCTTCTTTTTTACTGTATTTGGGTGGTTTGTTGTTACGTTTGTCTGAATGATTTATATGGCTGAAATACATGCAAACATCTGCTCACTATTGTTTGTTGGCCTTTTGGGCTGCCATTTTTAATTCCTTAATTTTCTATGCATGTACAGACTATTATTGTAGTGGCTCTACTGAATATTTTTAGATTTTTTCCTTGTTTGGTTCAATCATTTATATAGCTGAAATATGTCTGTCATTTGGGAATTTTGAGCTTTCACTTCTGATTTGTTAGTTTCTATTGCATCTAAATACTACAGTCGTATTGCCTCGGCATTGTATACAAGGTGTTTGAGTTTATGTCATAGCCACTTTTTGCACGACCTTTGACTGTGCATTCAACTTTAGGGTACTTTAATCTAACAAACTATGGTGTTTAACTTTGTTGGTCTTTTACTAGCTCTTTAGATTGCCCAAATTTACAGCTCCAACTCTTCAAGCCTAAAGTAGGAAATTGTTGTGTGGTTTCACTATGGTATAGTGTTTCTTTGCCTTGCTCTTCTTTTTTACTTTTTTCTCTCTGTTTTCTTGTGGTTCCGCTATTGTTACTTTTCTTTGAACAATTTATACGGGTGAAATACATGCAAACATGTCCTCACTATTGTTTGCTGGCCTTTTTAGGGTATCACTTTTAATTCCTTAGTTTGTATTGCATCTAAATAGTATTGTTGCAGTGCCTCTAAGGAATAGTTTCGGGTCTTTTCCTTTGTTTGCTTCAATCATTTATATTGGTGACATACATTTGATTATAAGTTTAGTATGGTTCATTTTGCCCGTCTTTAACTGTGCAGTCAGGTTTGGAATATTGAATCTAATAATTGAGGGTGTTTAAGTTTGTATGTATATACATCACCATTAGGGAAAGCTTCTAAATTGAACAACATTCTAAGTATTTCCGCTCACTAACTCTTCCGCCCCATCATGTGGCAAGAATATTTTGGATTGGATATGGCGCTAAGGTTGAAATTACACCCGACACTCCTGTTGGACCTGCAAAGTCCCAATCGTTGATATTAGTTGAGAGAGACAAAGTCACGAGAAGAAAATCAAATTCCAAAATCTGATTTTGTAAGATAAAGAGGTACTCTCGCCTTAAGTAGTAACAACTCATTTTCGTTGCATAAATATACTATTTACTTGCGTCTCTGAAAGTTCCGCCTCTTTACAGGAGCAACAAATTGGGGCAGTTGTGTATGCTGATGATATCAGATATTATGCATCAAAATTTGCGCTCTTTGCCACATATTTGATCTCCACTGCAAGAATAAAAGTTTCACCGGCTAAATACGGAAGATTGATACATAAATTCTATTGGGTAATTGACAAAAAAACTGTACTTGAACATGTCCAACCTACTGTCAAACTTGAGAAAGCACTCCCTCCGTTGACCAAGCTAAACATCACAACTTTTCATCGGATCACTGCTATCACTCCTACTACTGTGGCAGAAATTGGTAGACCCTCTATTCAAAACATATGCTAACTGAAATTTATGGGTACACATGTACAGAACTTACATATGTTTATAGCTTAAATATGCTTATTTCTTTCTTCCAGATTTTATACGAGTTGTGCTCCGCTGTGGCCCTTTGAAATATGTAGGTTGTAACCAAACTAGGTGTCGCGAGGTTAGTGTTACAGATGACCAGTAAGTACAGCTACTGAAATGTCCACATTCTTATAATAGATTCAGAGTAAAATGTCGTGCTTTGCTTCCACTTTTAGGCAAAATCAGTTGTTGCTCTCTTTATGGGATGACTTCGCCGAAGTTGAAGGAACGGAATTGGCAGCTAAAGTGAAAAAGGATGAAGAGTTCCCTGTGATTCTCAGCAAGAACATAGGAATTTCTCCTTACCGGGGTATACATCCATTACAATTTTGCACCTAAATCGACTTATTATGATATGCAATGATATAAAATTACTCTATCGGCACAGGATTATCATTGCAGACCAGATTTAACTCAACAATATGCATTAATTCTACTTACCCATGGCCATTACAACTTCTCAATTGGTACAGATTTCGTTGTCTTCATTGTTACCTTTAATATACTACTGAACAACATATTGAGAAAATCTCTCTGTTGTAAATAGGGCCAAAACAAACAAACACCTGCTTTCAAGCCATACGCTCGATAGCCTTGCTCGGTCATCTGCCACTCTTGCCATGATTCCGCCTGCCCATTCTGTTATCTCCATTGCACAAACTTCAGTAAGTTTGATGGATATGTACACCTGTTTGGTTTACTCATGGAATGGAGTAACAGAGAAAACTTTTCCTTCCTCCACAGGTTGCTGTTTTTTACGTTGAAGTGGAAATGTTAATAGCAGATGACCTGCAAAAGTTTTGCGTGTTAGAGTGTTTGGGTTGCCAATAGAAAAAGCGCACAGAACATAGAAGGCAGTTTGATTGCACCAAATGCCAAAAGAGGACAATATTAGTGCCTCGGTAATGCATCTCTGACCTCCCCGTAAAATTTAATACTAAAAATTCCAATATATCCAACCAATATTGCAATAGCTAACTCCATGTAGTTATAGGTGTACCTTTGAAATTGATCTGATTGATGGCAGTGGTTCGACAACTGCCCTCATTTCTGGAAATCTGGCTGAAAAATTGCTTTTTTATGACGGCCGACAACATATTCCACACAACCTGCATCAAGGTTACCTCTTCAAATGATTTTAGTTGCTATTTCTGGAAACGTTATCTGGTCACATTTTGTTGAGAGTAGTAGTTAGTTAGTTGGTATTATTTGTTAATTAGTGGGTAATAGTTAGTTAAGGGAGTTAATACAGCTGTTAACTCTATATATATGTATGCATACTCCTC
>JAOTQR010046968.1:0-14895 GCA_025774065.1 Solanum ossicruentum
AAGAAATATTTTGATGTTTGCATACAGGTTTGACTCATATATTTTTATTTTATATTATTACTCTCATTTATATTTTGTACCTTCTGCTTTATATATTCGGTACGCATTTCGTACTGACCCCCTTCCTTCGGGGGGCTGCGTTCATGCCCGTAGGTACCGACGAACAAGTTAGAGAGCCGTCTTCTTAGGATCTCCGCCTACCGTTGAAGTGCTCCCTTTGCCTCAGGAGTTGTTTGTTGGTATATACATGTTTCCTTATTTTCCGTACTTTGCATCTATGTATATTCGAGGGTATGACGGGGCCCTGTCCCGTCCTATGATTCAGTTCGTATGTTTAGAGGTCTGTGGTTACATGTGGGTGTGGGACACTTCGCGTGGCATGATTATGTATGTATGGTACTCTTGCTGGGCAGTTCTACCGCAGCGGTGACCTTGTCGGCCCGCACATGTGTATGTATGTATATGAATGATTGTGGTATGCTGGGATCACTATTTGCAGGTGTGGTTAGTCAGTAAAACAGAGGAAACTCTGCCGAAATTTTGGTAGATTCCTTAGCTATTATAGTTGGAAATCCGGTTTAGTGTTTGTCTGGGTGCCCAATCAGTACTAGTCACGGTCCTTGGGTTGGGTCGTGACACAGGAATCGATAATTCAATAAATAAAAAATTTAAACTATTATAGAAACTTCTAAACCAATAGTCATGCCTCGGGAAGGTACCCTTGGAGTGGCCGGCACTTTGAGACTATTGCTAGTCCCCATGCGAACTACTTGGCCCCATCACATTCATTTAATCACAATCTACAGCGAAAGTCTTCAAAAATTCAAAAAGTAACTAAAAAGAAATACTCAGTCAATAAATAAAGATCAGCAATCTAGCTCAAAACAAATCAAGACTAGTATGAAAGAAACTAGTCAGACAATATACAAATCAACAATCTCAACTTTAGTCTATGAAGCCTATATCTAAATTATCTAAAGGTGTCATGACAGATCATGGCTATCTCAATCAAAGGAAATAAAATATTAAACTCAAGTTAGATAAAAATATAAATGTGTATCATCTGGAAGCAGCGGAGGACTCATCAAATCAACTGACTGCAACAGATTCTCAATGGTGCATCTGTTGATGATCTTTAATACCTATATCTGCATATTTAATGATGCAGGTCCAAATGGCCATCAGTACATTGAATAGATTGGTATGTAAAATGGCTAAGGAAACAAGTCAGCTCAAGTGCAGATCAAACAAATCAACTCAACAAATCAACTCAACCATTCCTAACTCGACTTAATAAAGGGTGCAAGGTTTGTATAGTAAATAATGCTCCTAAAAAAATCTCTAACATGCAACTTGGTCAAATTAATTTTGCACGACTGTAATCCCACCATCATAGTTGGTGAAGGATAATGAAGGCAACGTCATTTCCATGCCCGTACAATACTCGCCAAGAGAAGGACGCTCAACTCTCTCTTGGATCCACAATGATTGTCCATCTTTTAAGGACAAGAGTTGATCGAATTAACGACACAACTATCCTATGCTGGCAACATAGTTACGGGGTTTGAGACAATTATACTCTTACCCAACTTGGTGCTCAATACTACTGTCAAATCATTCTCTTTAAGTTTTATTCAAACTTATTTCAAACATCATCATCATCTTCCATCAATAAATATATTTTGAAAATTTATTTACATCCTCATCAAATAATTAGTCAAAAGATTATTTAAACCCAATGTTCAATTTCATCAAAATTCATCAAAGTATGCATCATCTTATCAAAATATTTTCCTCACATATAATTCTTTGGACTCAATCAAATACATACATAATATTAGTCTAGATTACTCTTCATCAATGCATTGAAAAGTCATCATCTTTGCTTTCAACATGCAAAATCTTGATTTTTAAAATACTACTTTTATTTAATGCATGAAAATGAATCAATCTCAACATCAAATGTTGTATAAAAAAATTCATGATCATCAACTTCATTAAGGTTCATGGAAAAGGATCCACGAACAACGACTCCAATAATATAAAATATAAAAATATCAATAATCTCAATACAACGACTCCAATAATATAAAATAAAAAAATATCAATAATCTCAATGCATACTTGTATCTAACTCCTTAAAAGATGAATTAACTTATTTAGAATTCAAAAATTAGGGTGAAACTTTACTCGAACTCAATTACGAAAAATTAACATGTAAGGCGCATGAATAAACTCAGTCCAACGCTATGAGTAGCCTTACATACCTAAAAATTTTGGATTCTGGAATAGCTTGGAAAAACTCACAAGATTCTCTTGAAACCATAATTTTTTCTTTTCTTCATAGCACTAGTACTTAAGATGAATTAGCATAAATGATTGAAATTTCATGCTTAGGTACGGATATAGGGTAAAAAATAGCCTCAGAACAACAAGATTTTAGATAATGATGGGTGGGGAAAGGACTAGAATGCCCTTGCTTTTAAAGTTGATCGTCAAGAACCATGATGGGACAAGTTTGCGGCATGGACTTGTTCCTAGCTGTTCATTTTTTGATGGAAAACTTAAAATGTATTTGGAAACTATTTTCTATAAAAATAACTCGTAAATCACATTTGTCAAAGCGTTTTATGTGTATTTATGTAAAATAGCACTTGTCCAGTTTGTTTTATGAATAAAACGCAAAATGAAATATGGAAAAGGAAGTCCGTGACGCAGACCTATCGCGTATCTTTCTGGTTTTGCAATTTTGCTCTGAATAATTATATTTTGATTCGGCTGGCCTAAAATTCAATTGAGACCACATTTCCACACGATTGTTCATGTTGATCCTGATTTTGATTTGCTGAAAAGTTTTAAAAAATGTGTTAAGCAAGCATTCTCTCATCTAGGGGTATTTTGATGATTTGATAGGGTATAACACCGACAACTCATTATCGATAAACCAATAATTTTCTTGTCAATTCGGATAATTGATTTTAAACAACCCTAATTTGCACCCTTTGATGTATATACTGTAACACCCCATAAAATTACTAAAATGCCCCTAAGCTTTATCTTACATACAATGTATCTTCCCAAGTTTTGATGGAATATCTGAGACCGAATTTATGATCAGTGCAAAAACCTGAGTAGAACATGGTCTCAACTCAGCCTTAACGCAGAAAAATGCAAATTATTTTTTCCATAGTACGCTTAAAATAGTGAAATTTCCACGGCCATTCCGCGACGCAGAGAGGACGTGAAACCACACTTTGTTGTTTTCCAAAAATTCGATGGGAATAAAAAATTAGTGAAAAAGATATAAATACACTAGTGCGCGTCGCGCACTAGTGTGTATAGGAATCGATTTTTTTTCTTTTAATTTGGGAGGGGCAATTTCATCCTTCCCGATATATTTTTACACCCCCGGGTCAGTTTTTAAACATGTTTTCATACAAAAGGGTTCTAAACCCAAAATCTATCCTAAGTCTATTAATTTTACTCTAAGCCTAAGCGAGAAAAAATAGAAAAAAGTAAGGGTTTCAGAGGAGAATTCAAGGTTCTTCAAAGATTCGTCATTCTCAGGTATGTAAAGGCTACCCAAAAGCATGAGATTGATCTCCCATGTGCCAATGTAGAGTTGAATAGCAAATTCATGTCTAGGAGCTTTGGTGTATGAATTCTTGAAAGTTCTTGAGAAATTACTTTAAGTTCTTGAATGACTACTTTAAATTCTTGAATAATTATTTTAAATCTTGTATACTAGCTTGAATCTTTAGTCGAAATCTTTAGACTACAATTTCATATCATGAACTGATGATCCTTATGTTTAAAGCTTACTGTATTTTTACCATATTATATGATTATGACTAGATCCTTAAAATTTCCTCTCTATAATGACTTGAATAATGAACTTAGGGGATGTCTAGATCCTTGAATGTCTGAGAATGACGCTTGACTGAGTCTGAGTCTTGAATTGAGTATATGGATGACTGTGATAGCTGAAATTATTGTTGATAGAGTTGAATGGGTAAAATTCTCTTTGATTGATAGCGAAGTGATAGCATCTGGTCCTTTACTCTAAGGTGAGAGTGAGTGATTGATGAGGGGTCGTATGTTGTTTCCTTTTTACTTTAGCCCATTTTACATACTGTACATTCCGCTACTAATGCCCCTCTGGTGCTGCATCATTTTATGTAGATTTGATAGACCGAGGACTTCAGTAGCTCGATCGTTGAGGTTTCAGTGCTCTCTTTTCCAAACAGTGATGAGTCTTCCCTTGCATTCAGAAGATGTTTATTTTTTATTGATTTTTAACTTTTTATTTTGATGTTGGTAGTCATGGCCTGTCATGGTACCATCCCAGACACTAGTATAGAGGCTTCATAGACATAGATGTGGATGTAGATGTCGAGGGTTCTTTTCCCTCTTTCTTTCATTCTTTACATTTGTGATTTTCATTATCTATTTTATTTTCTTATGATAGACTGATGTTGATAGTATGAGCCCACTGATAGGATAGCATTTATATTCATTATATCATTTTCTTTCCACTGATGAATTAACTAAACGATCGCAAAGAGATTGAGTGGTCCGTTTGGGGGCTAACAATAGTCTCCGAGTGCCAGTCACGTCTAGGGTACCCTCCCGGTGCATGACAAACTTGGTATCAAAGCCCAGAGTTCGAGTGCCCTAGGGAGTCTATGAAGTCGTATCTAGTAGAGTCTTATTTATGGATGTGTTGTACGCAATTCATAAACAAGAGGCTATAGGACATTAGGAAGAGTTACCTTTTTTCTATGATCTGAGTTCGTGCTATAGAGTTAACTTAGGAAATTCTTCTTTTAAATCATGCGTCTTACACTTATAGAAAATGCCACAAAAGAGAACAGTCGCTCAAAAAGATGTCCCAGTTCCCGTTGCTGAGAACACCCACTCGGAGGTTCCGGGTCAGATTGAGGCAAGGAGACGCGGATGCGCCGCTAGGACTACTGAGGTCCCTCAGGCGCCCCCTACTCAGCCTCAGACTGCTCCCACTACTGAGGCAAAATTAAGAGGAGCCATCACCATGCTGACTCAATTAGTGACCTCCCAGGGAAATAGGCATGGTTCTCAGGCTCCTAATTCTAGCTCACAGGAGCCCTCAGCTGCAACCTGATTCAGAGACTTTTTGAGGATGAACCCGCCTGTGTATACGGGGTCGAAGGTGGAGGAGGACCCACAAAATTTCATTTACAAGATGTACAAAGTCCTAAGGGCCATGCATGCGATTGAGATTGAGGGAGCTAAGCTTGCATCCTACCAGCTGAAGGACGTGGCCAATGTATGGTACACTCAGCAGGAGGAGAGTAGAGGGGAGGATGTGGAGCCTGCAACGTGGGATGAGTTTGAGGCTTCCTTTCTTGATCACTTCTTTCCTCAAGAGTTGAGGGACGCGAAGGCGGATGAGTTTATGAATGTGAAGTGGGGAGGGATGAATGGTGAAGGAGTATAGCCTTAAGTTTATCAAACTGTCAAGGTATGCTCCCGATATGGTAAAAGGTATAAGGCTGAGGATGAGGAGATTTGTGTCTGGCTTAGCTAAACATGTGCAGAGAGAATGCAAGACAGCATTGTTGATTCTAGGTATGGACATCTCTAGACTTATAGTATATGCCCAGCAGACGGAGGAAGATAAGAGGAGGGATAGAGAAGAATACTTGAGCAGAAAGGCGAAGTCAGCGGGATAAAAGATTAACCCGCAGAGGCAGAACAGAGGTGGCAAATCTTATTTTGAGAAGAGATCATCACATTCCGCACCATCTACCGCTATTGCGCCTATGCAAGCAACTATGTATGATCAGAAACTTAGGGTTATCAGGATTTCAGGACCCCAGGCGCCCAATCTCAGACAAGTGTGACTCAGGGTATACGGGGAAAGCCACATTGCAGCAAGTGTGGTAAGCTTCATCTCGGTGAGTGTCGTGTTGGCAAAGATGTATGTTATACTTGTGGGAAAGCTGGTCATTGCATCTATGGGTGTCTGTAGAGAAGGCGAGGTGAGGGGAGCAGTAGAGCTCAGTCTTCGACAGCACCTCCAACAGGTAATCAGCAGAGGGGTGCTACCACTATAGGTATAGGAGGCGGGACAAACCGCCTTTATACTATGGGTAACCGAAAGGAGTAAGAGGCTATAGCAGATGTCGTCATAGGTATGTTTCGTGTCTTTACTTATGATTGCTTTACATTGATTGATCAGGTCCCACGTTGTCTTTTGTGACCCCTTATGTGGCTGGTAAGTTTGGGGTCCTTCCAGTGTGTTTGCATGAATCCTTTTATCTTTACTTTTACTAGTGAGTTTATCTTAGCTGAAGAGTTTACAAGGACTTTGTGTGTCGATTTATCGTAGAGACACTTTAGCTGATTTGATAGAGTTGAAGATGGTTGATTTTGATATAATAATGGGCAAGGATTGGGTCCATGCTTGTTATGCTTCTGTTGACTGTAGAACACGGATTGTCAAGTTCCAATTTCCTAATAAGCCTATCTTATAGTGGAAAGGGGGTTCTGTTTCCCCTAAAAGTAAATTCATATCCTATCCTAGATCTAGAAATTTAATATCCAAAGATTGTATTTACCACCTCGTGTGAGTAAAATCTGATGATGTTGAGTCTCCTACTCTTGAGTCACTTCCGATAATGAATAAGTTTTCTTTCTTGATAATCTTCCCAGAGTCCCTCCTGATTGGGAGATTGACTTTTGGATTAATGTCCTCACCGAGACCAAACCTATCTCAATTCCACCCTATAGAATGGCTCCAATAGAGTTAAAAGAATTGTAAGAGCAATTGAAAGACTTGTTAGAGAAAGGTTTCATAAGGCCTAGTGTCTTACCTTGGGATGCTCCTGTCCTATTCGTGCATAAGAAAGATGGATCTTTGAGGATGTGTATAGACTACTGACAATTTAACAAGGTTGCCATAAAGAATAAGTATTCTTTTCCCAGAATAGATGATCTCTTTGACCAGCTTCAGGGTGCTACTTGTTTCTCCAAGATAAATCTCAGATCGGGTTATCATCAATTGAAGATGAGCGAAAGTGACATTCCTAAGACATCCTTTAGAACCCGATATAGCCACTTTGAGTTCTTGGTCATGTCCTTTAGGTTGACAAATGCACCTGAAGCTTTCATGGACTTGATGAACAGGGTATTCAGAACATATCTTGATATGTTCGTGATTGTATTCATTGATTACATCCTAGTATATTTGAGGAATGAAGAAGAGTATGCTAATCACCTTAGAGTGGTTTCGCAAACACTCAAAGATCATGAATTGTATGCTAAATTCTCCAAGTGTGAGTTTTGGCTCAAGTCAATGGCATTCTTGGGCCATGTTGTTCCAGGAGATGGTATTCGGGTTAATACTCAAAAGATTGAGGCGGTTAAGAACTGGCCAAGACCTACTTCCCCAACGGAAATAAGAAGTTTCTTGGGTTTGGCTAGGTACTACTGCAAATTTGTGGAGGGCTTCTCTTCTCCGTCAGCCCCTTTAACAAAGCTGACTTAGAAGAAGGACAAGTTTTAGTGGTCTAAGGCATGTGAGAAAAGCTTCTAAGAGTTGAAGACTAGATTGACTACAGCACCAGTGACCTTGCCAGACGGGACGGGTGATTTCGTGATATATTGTGATGCATTCGGATTTAGATTGGGGTATGTGCTTATTCAGAGGGTAAAGGTGATAGGGTATGCTTCCAGATAGCTTAAGATTCATGAGAAGAATTATCCGACCCATGATCTAGAGTTGGCAGTTGTGGTATTCGCACTTAAGATCTGGCATCACTATCTGTATGGAGTGCATGTGGACGTGTTCACTGAGCATAAGACCATGCAGTATATGTTCAGTCAGAAAAAGCTTAACCTGCATCAGAGGAGATGGCTAGAGTTGCTCAAGGATTAAGATATGAGCATTCTCTACCACCCAGGTAAGGCTAACATTGTTGCTGATGCTCTTAGTAGGAAGTCCATGGGTAGCACTGCCCATGTGGAGGAGGGGAAGAGAGAGCTAGCCAGAGAGGTGCATAGATTGGCTTGATTGAGAGTACAACTTGAGGAGAACAACGAAGGCGGGTTCAACATTCAGAATGGTTCCGCTTCATTCTTAGTGTCTGAGGTGAAGGAAAAGCAAGACCAAGACCCTGTATTACTCCAATTGAAAGAAGCGGTTCACAAGCAAAGGGTGATGGTTTTCTCCAAAGGGGGAGATGGGGTATTGAGATACCAAGGGAGATTTTGTGCACCTGATGTTGATGGTGTTCAAGAAAGAATCATGGTCGAAGCTCACAGTACGAGGTATTCCATTCATCTTAGCTCCACCAAGATGTACCACGACTTAAGGGAAGTTTATTGGTGGAATGGAATGAAGAAAGGCATTGCTGAATTTGTTTCCAAGTGTCTTAGTTGCCAACAGGTTAAGGTTGAACACCAGAAACCTTGTGGGTTAGCTCAGAACTTTGAGATCCCAGAGTGGAATGGGGAGGTGATCAACAAGGATTTTATTACCGGCTTACCAGGATCCAGAAAGCAGCATGATTCAATATGGGTGATTGTAGACAGGATGACTAAATCAGCCCACTTTTTGGTGGTGAAGACAACTTATACGACTGAGAAGTATGCCCGACTTTACATTTGGGAGATTGTAAGGTTGCGTGGGGTTCCCTTGTCTATCATCTCAGACAGAGGAGCTCAATTCATCTCTCAATTTTGGAGATCTTTCCAGAAGGGACTGGGTACGAAGGTAAATTTGAGTACCACTTTTTTCCCTCAGACAGACGGGCAGGCAGAGCGCACTATTCAGACTTTGGAGGATATGTTGAGGGCATGTGTGATTAATTTCAAAGGAAACTGGGATGATCACTCACCATTGATTGAGTTCGCGTACAATAATAGCTATCATGCCAGCATCCAGATGGCCCCGTATGAGGCATTATATAGAAGGAGATATTGATCTTCGATTGGCTGCTTTGAGATAGGTGAAGCTGAGTTGATTGGGCCTGACCTTGTACATCAATCTATGGAGAAAGTGAAAGTCATTAGGGAAAGGCTGAAAATAGCCCAGAGGCATCAGAAATCATATACGAACGTAAGAAGAAGAGACTTGGAGTTCGAGGTAGATTATTGGGTGTACTAGAAGGTGTCACCCATGAAGGGTGTCATGAGATTTGGCAAGAAAGGGAAGCTGAGTCCCCGGTATATTGGGCCATATAGATTGTAAGAAGGATTGGGAAGGTTGCCTACGAGTTAGACTTGCCTTCCGAACTAGATGGAGTTCACCCATTGTTCCACGTATCTATGCTGAAGAAATGTTTGGGGGATCCAGCCTTAGCAATTCCTGTGGAGAGTACGGGTGTGAAGGAAAACTTAGCATACGAGGAAGTTCTAGTCTAGATTCTTGACTGACAGGTTGGTAAGATGAGGAACAAAGAGATAGCCTCCGTCAAAGTCTTATGGAGGAATCAATTTGTTGAAGAAGATACGTGGGAAGCTGAGGAAGCGATGAAGCTCAAATACCTACATCTATTCATGCCAAGTGATGATGACATCGAAAGTAAATATTCTTATTCTTACGAATTCTGAATATTCTTTTCCATTAAGTGATGCTTTGTGTTATATTATTCCCTAGTCTAAGTCGGAGATAGATAGATGATGGATAGTGAAAGTTCGAGTGTTCTCGGGTGAGGAATATGATGAACTCCGAGGTTATTCGAGTCCCCATATGACCTATACTCATTAGTCGGGAACGAATGATTCCAAGGAGGGGATGATGTAACACCCCATAAAATTACTAAAATGCCCCTAAACTTATCGTGCACACAATGTATCTTCCCAAGGTCTGATAGAAAATTTGAGATCTGATTTGCGATCAGTACGAAAAATTGAGTCAGAAAATGGTCTCGACTCACTTTAACGCTGAAAAATGCAAATTATTTTTCCCAAAGTGAGTTTAAAATAGTGAGGTTTCCGCTCCACTTCCGCGACGCAGAGAGGACGCGGAACCACACTTTGTTGTTTTTCAAAAATTTGACGGGAATAGAAAATTCTCGAATAAGTATATAAATACACTAGTGCCCGTCGCGCACTAGTGTGTGTAGGAATCGATTTTTTTCTTTTAATTTAGAAGGGAAAATTTCATCCTTCCTGATATATTTTTACACCCCCAGGTCGGTTTTTAAACATATTTTCGTACAAAAGGATTTTAAACCCAAAAATTATCCTAAGTCTATTAATTTTACGCTAAGCCTAAGAAAGAAAAAAGAGAGAAAAGTAAGGGTTTCATAGGAGAATTCAAGGTTCTTCAAAGATTCGTCATTCTCAGGTATGTAAAGTACCCAAAAGCATGGGATTGATATCTCATGTGTCAATGTAGAGTTAAGATAGAAAATTCATGTCTCGGAGCTTTGATGTATGAATTCTTGAAAGTTCTTGAGAAATTACTTTATGTTCTTGAATGACTACTTTAAATTCTTGTATACTAGAGAGAATCCTTATTCCAAATCTTTAGACTATAATTTTATATCATGAACTGATGATCATCATATTAAAACCTTACTGTATTTTTACCTTATTATATGATTGTGACTAGGTCCTTAAAATTTCCACTCTATAATGACTTGAATAATGAATTTAGGGGATGTCTAGAGCCTTCAATGTCTGAGAATGATCTCTGACTGAGTATGAGTTATGAATTAAGTGTGTGGATGATTGTGATAGCTGAACCTATTGTTGATAGAGTTGAATGGGTAAAATTTTCTTAGATTGGATAGAAAATCTTTCCCGTAGAGGTTAAGTGATGAGGCTCCTTGAAGGATTGATAGATTTATGAGCATATTAAGTCCTAGGAGGAGTATTAGCACCGAAATGGGTAAGTGTGAGTCCTACTTGAATACATTAACTACGTGGCCAGCGTAGGAGAGGATTGGACCATGAAGCGGATGTTTCCTTTGTCCCAAAAGAGGACTTGACAGACTTTTGGATTCATTGACAGACTCTTCCTTTACCCCGACAAGGTACTGGACGGATGTGGCAACGATATCTTTTCGTTTTATCACTACCGACTCATAGGTAATGATTGTCGGTTATAGAAACTCCCAGATAGGTTTTATGATGATAGAACTCCGATGTGATGTGAATGTTTGATGTTTGAAGGACAGCGAAGTGATAGAGTCTGGTCCTTTATTCTGAAGTGAAGGTGAGTGATTGATGTGGGATACTATATTGTTTCCTTTTTACTTTAGCCCATTTTACATACAGTACATTCTACGCACTAACGCCCCTCTGGTGCTACATCGTTTTATGATGCAGATTCGATAGACGGAGGACTTCAGCAGTCCGATTGTTGAGGTTTCAGTGCTTTCTTTTCCAGACAGTGGTGAGTCCTCCCCTGCATTCGGAGGATGTTTATTTTCTATTGATTTTAGCTTTTTATTTGATGTTGGTAGCCATGGCCTGTCATGGTACCGTCTCAGACACTAGTATAGAGGCTTCATAGACATAGATGTGGATGTTGATGACGAGGGTTCTTTTCCCTCTTTCGTTCATTCTTTACATTTGAGATTTTCGTTATCTATTCTATTTTCTTATGATAGACTGATGCGGATAGTATGAGCCCAGTGATAGGATAGCATTTATATTCATTATATCATTTCTTTTCCGCTGATGAATTGACTGAACGATCGCAAAGAGATAGAGTGGTTTGCTTAGGGGCTAACAATAGTCTCTGAATGTCAGTCACATCTAAGGTACCCTTCTGGAGTATGACATACACTTTTTTTAATAATTTATATTTTATTCAACATATTTTGAAGAAAAATTTTGTGAGTAAAAAGCCAAAAAAAATTAAAACAAAATTTTATAAATTTAATTCAAAGTTTATAGCTGAATAAATAGTTAAAAAATTCAAAATTTAATATAAAATTTATGACGAAATGCTAGCCACACTTTAGTATCTACCATGAGATATTAAATTATATTATGGCTCTATGAAATAAGTGGTCCAAAATTAAACTTAGCGTGTGGAAGGCTTTACCAGCTTATAAATATAGGTTACGATTACTCTTTTGTTTATTTATACAATTATAGAAGAGTGAGTTACTCCCCAATATCAACATGTTATTTTTTGGTCATATTTCAATTTATGGGCGACAGTTTGGTCTCATTATTAATTGTCCTCTCCTCATTATTACTCCACTTGGTTTCGATTGCCTAGTCATTGTTACAGATGGCTTTCATGCTCTCCATTCTGTCTTAGCATTACCTTTATATTATATATTTATTATATATTATTATATTTTTATTATATAATAAGATAGATTTTTTTTTATTTTTTTTATAGATTTTAAAATTACGTTAAAATATTATGAATCGAGATAATTAGCAATTTAAAATGTTTGATATTTACAATGTTATAGAAAAGTAAGTTACTCCTCGGTATAAAAATGTTAGTTTTTGGGTCATATTTCAATTTGTAGAGGGCAGTTTGATGTCTTTATTAATTGTTCTCTCCTCTTATTACTCCACGTGGTTTTGATTGCCTAACCATTGTTACAGATGGCTTTCATGCTCCTAGCATTACCTTTATATTACATATTTATTATATTTAGTATATAATAAGATAGAGTTATTCTTTTTTTATATATATACTTTAAAATTACATTAAAATTATTAGGATATATTGTTAATCATGCATTTAGATATAGTATTATTTATTGAATAATTATTTATTTAATTATTATTCAATTCAATAAAGTGTTACGTTAAATAGATCAATTTGTCATATATGCATCATCAACGTATATTGTAGATGATTTGGCGTATAGAGTTTAAGCTTATATACAGAACATCAAATCATCGATTCTTATAAGTTAAAATTATAGTTCACGATCTAGATGAAAATTTGGACAAACCATCAGGAAGATTATAGCACGAGATTATATGTAATTTATCTTGATTATGAGAATGATATAGTTCGAACTTCTCGTGCTAGTAAATTGTGTATGTATTGAATAGGACCAAGTAGAGATAGATGTTTTGGACTGATTGAAACAAACATGTTCTCTAAACTAATAAATGTACTTATATTCTTAATCCTGATATAACGATTATGAGTTGTATATATTAATTATTATTTTGATTTATTAGAAGGTGAGATTCTGAGATGGATCGAGATACCTGATAAATTGGATGATAATAATATGTATTGGTGAAATAATTAGTTAGTTGATGGAATCCATGTCTCAATATAAAGATTAATGATACACCTTTTTATAAGAAGCTTGTATGTATTCATGTGCAAATCCAACTGATAGATTTATGAATCTGACACATAAAATAAGTTAATGTAACACATGGTAAAATTATCAAAATTGAAAGAAGCTCGCATAACGCGTCTTCCTAAATTATTTTGGCAAATTCAAGGTCAAAAATACGATCAACATAAAAAAATATGTGAAAAAATGGTTCTGGTTAATTTTTAGAGCAATCGTATCAAAAGATAATTATTCCAAGCAAAAACGCAATTTCAGAAAAGTGCGCGACATGTTCGTATCACAGATTTGTCACAAACTTACACTTGGTTGTGATCCCAATATATTCTGTGGGATTAGAACAATCGATTGGAAAATTTTTGACGAAAAACCCCACAAATTGACCAAGTCCACAACGCAGACTTGGTATGCCGAAGGAGAAAAATTTAGTTATTCACGAGGGGCATTCTAGACCTTTTCCAACCCCTCCTAAGCTTAAAACACAATCAAAATAGGTCATTTCAAGCGTAAAAAAGGTTTTAATACACATTCTTAAGTCCTTCTGAACTTCTAACGAAGACGACTAAGGCTAAGGAGAATAGAGGAAGAGCGAGCGTTATGAACTCTTGCAAAGTTGATTATCAAACTCCATACCAGGTATGTAAAGATAACCTAAAGTATAGAATTGCTCTTCCATGTGCCCCTTGATTGTGATAGATCGATAGATGAACATATTGAGTCTTCCACTACTAAAAAGTGCTTGAAAATCGATGAAAAAAAAAAGCGACGGACTGCGTCGCTCAAAAAGGCGACAGGCTAAACGACGCTGTCCATCGCTTTCTTATTTTTTATTTCTTTCTAAATATTTTAATTAAAAAAGGGATGGACTGAAACTATAAGTTCGTCACTTTTCTTTGCGAAATTTTTGGCAAATTATATTTATTTTTTAATATATATTTTATTAAAAGCGACAGACATAGTGATGCAGTCTGTTGCTTATTTTTTAATTTTAAAATTAAACCTTTAAATATTTTTTTGGTGTGAATTTTAATAAATAAATAATAAATTTTTTAAAAAAGTTTGCGGCCCGATAGAATGGCATTGTCCATCGCCTTTTAATTTTATAAAAAAATATGTTATTTATCAAATAAAATATTTAATGGGGTGACGGATAGAATGGCATTGTCCATCATTTTTTTATTTTATAAAGAATAAGTTATTTATCAAATAAAATATTTAGTTTTTTAGATGGGGCGACGGACTCGGGAACTCTGTCTGTCGCCCCCAAATTTGAATTATATCTATTGACCCATCTTTTTCCCTCATTTCTTAAACCTAAAATTAAACATTTCCCCCCGACCCTCCGCGACCCTCCCTCGTCATCCACCTAAACTTGCCGCCGCCAACGCCTCCTCCACTCCGCCGACAGCCCACCGACAACTGCCTTCCAGAGATAAGCCACCTTTCTCTATCCTCTTTTTTTCTCCTCTTTTAATTTGTTAGCCTTTATTTATATTTTCTTTTTAAAAAAAATTACATAATCTTGAATTGTTTGTTAGTATTGTTTATATATGTTGTTGTCATTGTTATATTGTAATATTGATTGTGAATTAGTGAAGAAAGTTTGTGTTTTGAT
>JAOTQR010046989.1:0-14892 GCA_025774065.1 Solanum ossicruentum
ACAGTGATTTTAGTTCATGAAAGTATGGTTGTTTTAGCATGTTTTGAGCTCTAAATCTTAGATCTAATGTTGGATTTATGAGTCGTTTTGATGTGACTGTCTTGGGGGTGTTGCAAGGTGTTGATTGATAGTTTCACTACATATTTTCTTGCATGATTGCATCTCCAAATTGCATGGTCTTTAACCCCAATGCACACCCCAAGGTGTTTGATAAAATGTCCAGTTAGGGTTTCTTGAGGAAATGAATGTCCAAAGCATGAGATATGATATGAATGATGTTATGATGATGAATGAGATTATGTATATGATTATTCCTATATGAAGTGTTGCACTAGATCATATGATGAATCCTATGTAAAGTGTAGAATCGACTATGCCCAATCTGGGGGGTTTGAGCACTCGGATAACCTAGTGAAGTGTTTGTACTTCTCCACCTGGTGATAGGGCGACATCATCACTAACATAGAAGGGGTACATACTGATTAACCTAGGAAAGGGTTTGTACTTCTCCACCATGGTGATGGGGCAGCATTATCACTAACCTAGATGGGGGTTAGTACTTATCCACCTAAGTGATAGGGTGGCAACATCACTAACCTACCAAGGGGTTCGTACTTTGGAAATTTAGCTTGGTTTCCTCTACACATATGATATCCTATATGAACATGGATTACTTAAGCATGTTTTACTTATGCATTGATCATACATGTGGTGTTATATCATCTCTGTTGCCAATTGTTATGCAATTTGATTATGAAACTTATCTCTTGTTGCATGGCATCACACATGCTTAGTATATTCAAATGTACTAATGCTTACTCTTGCCTACATGATATCACCATGTAAGAATCGATGCTCAAGTTGATCATCCCCCCCTCCACATGGCTAGTCGGTGCGATTCCAAGCTTGTTGGTTAGTCCTCCATTTTGAGGACCTTAGTCTATGACTGGTATTACCTATGTATTGAGACACTTTCTTAAGTTCTATTTTGACTATAAGGTTAAGCCCGGTTACTTTATCTTGACCCCCGCTCTATTTATGAATTTGGAGGTGTTGTTAGACAAGATGTGTGATTATTGTGTGAGCTACGACTCCTTGTCTTGATGTTGATGATTTGGCGAGCTATCCCTTAGCCCCTTTGCTCCTTTATGCTTGTTTTATGTCTTTTACATGCTTCTGCAACCAATGCTGTGTAATGATAAGTTGAGAGGCTTTATTGGGGTTCTCTTAGGTTCCCATTCGCCATGTCAAGTTTAGGCCCTAGTCTTGGGTCGTGACAACAATGCAAAAAGACATAATGCAGCATAGTCAAAATGCATAGTCATAAGCAATAGATAAGTATAAAATCAATATGGCATGCATGATCAATGTTTGAAGTAAAACATGCTTGTAAATCATATAACTTGAAAATATAGATTACATATGTGGGAAGAGATTGTAATCATAGACCAAGCAACTACTACTTGGAATGCATGGCATATCACCCCCTCAATGAGGTGGTCGAGATATCTACCCCTCAACATGGTAATACGAGCATGGCAACCCCGACAAGGTCATCAAGGCATCCAACCCTCAACATGGTAGTATGGGCATGGCACCCCCCAATAAGATGATCAAGGTACCTAGCCCTCAACATGGTAGTACGAGCATGGCACCCCTCTACAAGGTCATGAAGGTATATACCTCTCAACATGGTAGTACGGGCATGACACCCCTGACAAGGTGGGTCAACTTGTAACACTATAGATACTTTTCATGAATTCAATGCACATATGCAATCCCTTAATCTTCATAAAGTCACTTGACTTATAAACCATGTAATAGAACATCAATAACTTGAGAATCCTTGTTATGACATTTTATCAAATAATTGGTGGGTGTGTAATGCTAGTTCAAAATCATGCAATTCAAGAGTGAAATAATATGAGAAAACACAATGTAACTCAACCCACAAACACATAGTAAATCCCTCATGTCAAATACCTTGAAATCCATCATAAAAGCTCACAATAGATCATAGTTTCATAAGTCAAAATATGCATAGTCTCAATAGACAACCAATTCATAGTATAAGTTTGAAATAGACAAACATGCATATTCATTCAACATTTCGTAAAACCCCTACATAATTTGTAATCAAAATCCATTATAAAAGATACCCATAGAAGGTAAACCTTGGAAACATGCAATTTTGATTAAAAAAAAAAAAAGAGTTGGGCTCTATGGGTGAAAGGACCCAATGGACAAAATCCACATTCCTTAAACTTGGTTTTCTTGATGTAGACTTGAAGGATTCTTGTAGCATGGATGGAGTTCTTGAGATCTGAAATTAAGAATGGAACACTTGAATTTGAAAGAAATACTTGGTTAATTATAAGAGAGGGTTTTGAGAGTGTCTTGAGTGATATAGAGTTAAAAAAATGGCTAAGTATAAGTGTTTTCACACATAAGTGGGAATGGGGCTATGACCCCAAGGCCCTTGGGCTGAAATGAAAAGCCAATGAAAATAATACACTGGTCCATTTCAGGTCAGTGATAGGTCCACAAAGCAGACCCATCACACAGGCAACCCAACATTGAATCGCCCTACTAGCGCATCATGGCCAGGGTGTGGATGGTTACTGGAATTCAAATTTTTGTGAAAACTATTTTTCGCTATGGGTACTCTAAACTTAGTGTTGTACCCATTCCCCACTCAATTTTTCCCCTTGATCACGAATAGTCGCATTTTTAATATCATGTACGGATTGTGAGATATATGAAAATTACAATTATAGGCATTTCGGAAGCACATTTTTGGGGAGTTTCAATGTCTCCCCTATGGGAACACTCATCCCCGAATGTCAAAGAAATGTACATAAAAGATGTAATTAAGAAGATTTCAGCCCGACATGAAGCAGCAATGCATGTAGATACCATTTTCAATAATCCCAACATGAATGTCAATAATCACCATAAACTTGTCAACATAAACATGAATGCATGGAAAATAACATAAAGGCTGAAACTGAAGACTTGAATTCGTCTAGGGG
This sequence comes from Solanum ossicruentum, assembly GCA_025774065.1. Lineage (NCBI taxonomy): Eukaryota > Viridiplantae > Streptophyta > Magnoliopsida > Solanales > Solanaceae > Solanum > Solanum ossicruentum. The sequence goes on from JAOTQR010046989.1 coordinate 3,033, forward strand.
ACTTAAATTAGTTCCTTAGGCTTGAGTAGAGTAATAGAGATATAGATATCACTTTCCCAAGTCCGCCTCAACTTCCCATGTAGCACTTTCAACTTATAGGTTCCTCCAAAGGATCTTGACAGAAGCTACATCTTCGTTCATCAATCTCCTCATTTGTCTATCCAAAATCTCCACCAGGATCTCCTCATAAGTCAAATTATCTTCAACAACATCCAAGGGCACTATAGCACTTGGGTCACCCATACACTTTCTCAACATTGACACATGGAATATCGGATGAACCATATTCATCTCCATAGGTAACTTCAACTCATATGTAACCATAACAATCCTCCTCAAAACTCTATAAGGACCTACAAACCTTGGTCTTAGCTTTCCCTTCTTGCCAAAATGAACCGCACCCTTCACGGGTAAGACTTTCAAGTAACCCCAATCACTAACCTTAAACTCAAGATCTCTTCTCCTCGCATCTGAGTAGGACTTTTGTCTACTTTGGGTTGTTTTCATTCTCTATGTAATCAATCTAACTTTCTCCAAGGCTTCCATGACCAAATATAGACCTAGAAAATCCATTTCCCCACTTCAAACCACCTAACTAAGGATTAACAATGCCTACCAGAAAGATCGTCAAAAGAAGCCATACAATGCTTGAGTGATAGCTATTGTTGTAAGCAAATTCAATGAGTAGAAGATGTTCATTCCAACTACCCTTAAACTCCAAAACATGAGATCTAAGCATATCCTCAAGAGTTTGGATTGTCCTCTTGGCTTGACAATCCGTTTGAGGGTGAAAGGTCATGCTAAGCTGAACCTTAGTACTAAGACCTCTTTTGAAGGACCTCCAAAAGTGAAAAGTGAATTGAGCACCATGATCTAAAATGATAGACAAGGGTACCCCATGCAATCTCAACAACTTATAAATGTACAATTTTGGATAATCTTTGTCACCATAAGTAGTTTTGACCAGTAAGAAGTGAGCCGACTTTGTCATTCTATCCACAACAACCCAAATAGAATCAAAATGTTTCCTAGTCTTAGGTAACCTAACCACAAAATCCATGTTGATTTCTTCCCACTTTCAAGTAGGAATCTATATATCTTGGGCTAGGCCACCCGACTTTTGATGTTTGATTTTTTCTTGTTGGAAATTGTGACATCCGAATATGAACTTGGCAATGTCTCTCTTCATGCCACCATACCAATGTACTTCCCTCAAGTCTACATAAATATTTGTAGAACTAGGATGAATGAAGTATGATGAATTATGGGCCTCCTTCAAGGTGAATTCTTTCAAACCATCCACATTTTTCACACATATTCCACCTTGCTACCTAAGGCCACCATTTCTCCCTTGGGAGAAAACCTCCACTTTACCATCTCTTACCAAGGCCTTCAACTCTAGCAAGGCAGGGTCAAGATCTTGTTTTTCCTTTACCTCTTCAATCAAGGAAGATTTAGACTCATCAATAACCACTACACCACCATTGTCATCCTCATCCAACCTAACCCCCAATCTAGCCAACTGATGAACCTTTTTGTGCACCTCTTTGCCACTATCATCAACATGAGCTAGACTATCCATACACACCCTAGTTAACACTTTGGCCACAACATTAGCTTTGTTGGTGAGATAATGCACACTCATATCATAATTTTTAAGGACCATTATGGTTCCTACCACACCTTTGGCACATAGGTTTATGCACCACACCACCATCACCTTGTAACATTGGGTTGTCATTAGAAAACCTTCTATTAGGAGCATTGGAAGACCCTTGGCCTTGGATCTTGTGGCCATGGGGAAACCGGCCACCCTTGAATTTTGGAATCCACCTTCAAAAGAGCCTTCTTAGACTCACCACTTCTTGTCTTTCTAAGCTTTTCCCCTGTAGTTATTTGGCATGTGTCATGAGTTGGGACAAATCCATGTCACCTAGTAGCATGGCGGTACGGCACTCCTCATTAACTAAGTCAGACACACCCAACATAAATTTATTCTTCCTTCACTTTGGCTCGCCAACCAATTGTGAGTCATACTTGGAGAGTTGGTTGAACTTGAGGGCATACTCCCTCACACTCATGGAACCTTGCTTAAGGTCCATAAATCCTGTAATTTTAGTCTCACTTAGACTGATAAAAATAAATCGATTGAGAAATGTTGCTTTGACACTTCCCAAGGGATAGCATTGTTATTCCCCTTCTCTATCTTCCTTGAGTGAACCAAATTTGAGCCACCCCTCTGAGTTAGTAGGCTTCCAACTCTGCTTTTTCCTCTAAATTAACCCTGATTATGGACAATACCTTATACATCACATCAATGAATTCTTGGGGATCCTCATCTAGCTTGGACCCATGTAACTCTTATGGATTCATCCTAGTGAAATCCCTAATCCTTGAGGCCGCAATAGGGGCATGAGGAGCATGGGCCCCTTGGTTGATTTGGTTGGTCATAGCATGAGCCAACATGTTGATAGCATCTCAAAACTCATCACGGGTCACTCCCCCATCATTAGGAGCTAGAGGAGTGGGAGGGGCTAGTTGCTCCTTGGGTGAACGGGCCCTCCTTTGTCTTCCTCTTTGAATAGGCATGATCTAGAATATCAAAGAAAATTCGTTAGAGGAAAACCTAACCTTAACTTGTATAGCATGACAAAGATCATGAAGATAGGGAATATTTCCTGAAATGCCTCACAGCCACTTACTAATTGTTGTGGTGCTCCTCACAACCATGAACAAGACACTAATCGACGTGGTGTGTTAGATCCAGAGGACCATAATAACCTAGTGCTTTGATACCAAGTTTGTCATGACCCAAGACTAGGGACTAGATGTGACACGACGAATAGGGAACCCAAAGGAACCCCAAACAAGCCTCTTAGCATATTATTCACACATCCTTGGTTGCGAAAGTAAAAGGAACAACAACAAGAGACATCAATAAGGGAAAAGGGACTAAAGAAAGTATTGAAATTTATAAAATAAATGAGTCAAAGCTCAAAGCATAAGTACATCAATTATTCCAACAACACCTGTATCGTAGATTAAGGCGGGGGCTAAGACACATTCTGGGCTCACCCTCATAGTATCAAATGTTCAGCATAAAGAGACATCAAGTAGTAAGACTAGCATAGCTAGTGTCCCTGCAGTTGAGGACTCAACAAAGCTTATCTTCCAAAGAACTAAACTAGCCATGTGGAGGATGATAGAGAGGTGTTTCGGTCGTTATATGGTAACATCCTGTAAGAATAGAGTATGCGTTAAAATATTTGAACGTACTAAGCATGTAGCATAGAATGCAACAAGTCATAAGGCAATATAGTCAAAATGCATAGTCATAAGCAATGGATAAGTATAATATCAATATAGCATGCATGATGAAAGTTTGAAGTAAAACATGCTTGTAAATAACATAACTTAAAAAAAAAATAGATTTCATGTATGGTAATAAACCATACCCCGACAATGCGGTCAAGGTATCTACCCCTAAACATGGTATACAGGCATAGCACTCCCCTACAAGGTGGTCGATGTATCAACCCTCAACATGGTAGTACGGGCATGGAACCCCCCACAATGTGTGGACTACTTGCAACACTATAGACAATTTTCATGAATTAAATGCATATATACAATCTCTTCATCTTCAAAAGGTCACTTGACAAATAAACCATGTAATAGACCATCAATAACTTGAGAATCCTTGTCAAGACATTTTATCAAACACTTGGTGGGTGTGTAATGCTAATCAAAATCATGCAATTCAAGAGTGAAAATAATATGAGAAAACTCCATGTAAATCAACCCTCCAACATATAGTAAAACCCTCATGTAAGATACCTTGAAATCCATCATCAAATCTCATAATAGATTATAGTCTCAATAGAAAAAGTCAATTCATTCTATAAGATTGAAATAAATAAACATGCATATTCAATCAACATTTCGTAAAACCCTAACATAATTTATAATCAAAATCCATTATAAAAGATACCCATAGAAGATATACCTTGGAAACATGCAACTTTCATTTAAAAAAAAGAGTTGGTCTCCAAGGGTGAAAGGACCTAATGGATGAAACCCACATATCTTAAACTTAGGTTTTCTTGATGTAGACTTGAACGAGACTTGAAGCTTGAATAGAGTTCTTGAGATTAAGGATTAAACTTGGGACACTTGAATTTGGATGAAATATTTGGTTAAGTGTTAGAGAGAGTTTTGAAAGTGTCTTGAGTGATATAGAGTTGAAAAATGGCGAAGTATAGGTGTTTTCATGAATAAGTGGGTATGGGGATATGACCTTAAGGCCCTTGGGCCAAAATAAAAAACCAAAGAAAATAATATGTTGGTCTGCATCAGTTCTGTGACGCGAACCCATCGCACTAGCAACCCAACATTGATCCACACCCCTAGCGCATCGTGGCTAAGATACGGATGACTACTAGAATTCAAATTTTTATGAAAATTATTTTTTTCTATGGGTCCTCTAAAATCGGGGTTATACCTATGTCCCATTCAATTTTTCCCCTGATCACAATTAAGACGGATTTTTGATACCACGCATGGATTTTGAGATATATAAAAATAACAATTATTGGCATTTCTGAAGCATATTTTTGGGGCTTTTCGAGGTGTTTCATCTGTCTGACTACATGGGACTTATAAATCCCCAATCTTAGTAGCGTGATGGGCTTTGAGCATCGACTTCATCTTACTTTTGTTATTTGAAATGGCCTTGTAATAGGCCTTATAAGATTCACGAACCAAGGTGGGCACATATGGAACCCGAGGATTAATGAACATTTGGAAGTTATGGAACTTGAGAGTCTCCCAAACCTTTGAATGTTTGTCAATCACTCCGTAGTGGATACTTATTTCTCCTCTAGGATTGTTTGCTTTCCCTCTGCCCTGAGTCTATTTAACTGTCATGGGGCTGTTATTTCTTAGATCTTTTGGGATGTATGGAGAAGAGGATCATGAGTTGTTTTAAACCTGGCCTCACTCCAGTATATTTTTGGACTTGGCTCAAAAGTAGGCATCTTAGAAGGTCTAGATCGTTCTTCTTCCTCCTATAAATTAGTCCAGGTTAAGTTGAGTGGTTCTTGCTAATCAGTGTTGATTTCTCGATGCTTGACTATCTTCCTTTTACTCTTACCTTGCACCTCTTTTTGGGGTCACTGAGACCTTCAATTAGTTCTTTTGGTAGCTATAACGACTCCCCTAGATGTCCTAGATTAACTTGAATGACTTGATCCTTAGGTTTGCCCACTCTTGCACAATAATAAACTCCAAACATCTTGTTAGAGGTTGTTATAAAGCAATCAGGTGCAATATTTGACCATAAGAGAAACATTCAGGTAGGCAGGACTGTTTGACCGCAGAACATAGTCGGAGTTGCGACGAACTGATTCTGTAGTAAAAATTACCATTGATTTTTGCACATTTTAAATACTTTAGGCTACTAGAAATTTTTGTGATACTCATGCATATTCAATGATATGTAGAATTCATTCGAAGATGAAAAATGCTTATCGCTGAAATTTACAATAATCCCCTATGAAGATTAGTCAATTAAGGAAATGCATGTGACAATTAGGTGCATCGCAGAGTTCAATTAGGCTGTCAAAATGGCCATTGCCGCAGGTGATTTACATGGCTCTTCATCTATTCAATCAAAATTCAGTAATTTTTTCATACATAACATACATGAAAGTCACACACTAACCCACCAAAAAATATCAACGCATGCTCAACAATTGAGTATCACTATCACATGGTTTCCACGGCTATATACTCAATCAGGCATGACATACCCTTATGAATAACGTCAGCCAATCCATCATTTGGTGTGTTCACTTCACTTTAAAGAGTTTAAGGGTTACTCATACTTCACATATAGCCTAAAGGAACAATCAATCCCCACAAGAAAGAACTTCAATAACACAATCTAATGATCATGACACTATCTCAAGTGCAAAAATTCAAACATGATAATTGATTATGCTCAAGATGCACCTCTTTTTGAAATAAAAGGGATCGACAAAGCAATAAACCTAACCATGGTTAGGGTCGAATCCCACAGAGAATACGGGATCTTTGTAACTTAGTTCACCAATAATCAATTTAAACATTAACTAACTCAATTCTCTAAAAAGAGGGGTTTGATCTTATCAATAGCAAAATTAACTAGACTAATTAAAATTGGAAGACAAGCAATAATGGAGAGCAACTTGGGGTATTGTGTTCCCTATGATTCACTAACTCAACTTACCTGGATTTTACATTTCTCAACTAGAATATCAAATGTAAGATAGTAATTTAGGTTCTTCCAACCTTTTAGTCAAAGATGAAGGTCAAATTTCACTACTGCACTTAGCCCATCTCCATAGTGTGCTCAATCAACTATTACCCATAGTCCCAGTCAACCTTCCTTTGGTCGAGCTATATTAATTAGATGAGAAAGCATCATCAAATTCTGTTAATCATTCTCTTTTCCTATTCATTACCACCTGGATCGGGAAGGTAACACTAGGGAAGTTCTAATGTTGGCCACTACTAGAAAACATTCGAAATGAAGAGAAAAGATTAATACATGCAAATATCTATTCTAGGAATTGCAACTAATTTGGGTTTTCTAAATTAGATTCTCATGGTTCCCACAACCCTATGTTGTGGGTTTGGCTACTCATATCTTGGGCAAGTAAAGAAACAATGAATAGAGAAAGCATGGTTAATCACTTACCCAAGAAGATTGAAGAACAAGAAAATCTAATGAATATTGATAATCACAAGATTGAAAGTTTAATTTAGTCTACAAGTGAATCTCTTCTCCAAAATGTCATCTCCAAAGAAAAATCCTAAAAATTTCAACTAAAATTTGATGCTCTCTATGTGTCTTGCTCTACTCTACTGAAAAAACTTCAAAAACACCTTTAAATGACCTAGTATTTTCTATTTATAGTATTTACAAAAAGTCCCTAAATAAATTAGAAAAACTTGTCAGTGCCTAATACGAGTCATAGTAATGACTCAGAAGAAGGGTTAAGAGTCGTAATCAAGCTTTCATAGTCAACCTCCTTGCATCTTGGACTTCACTAGTACGAAACGCTATCACAAGTCGTAGTCCGATCTATGTGTCATATCAACTTCTCGTAGTCTATATTTGCATCACTTGGTCCAAATCTGATCAATACTAGAAATCACTATGAAACATCCCTTTACATCCCGTAGATGGAACTACGACTCGTAACTGAGTCTTGTGTGGCTTAACTTCAATTTTACTTCAACACTGGAATCTGACTCTTAAACTGAGGTACGACTCATAGGGGGTCTTGTATATATTCAAAATCATCAAAACCTACAATTTTTTCCAAAATTGTGCCAACCTGGTTTTCTAATAAAACAAACACAAAAACACATAAAACCATAAAAGTCGCATTGAGAACACATATCCTATGTTTTAGGCATCAAATATGTTGTATTTTATAGCACATCAAAAGCCTTAACTTAGCATTGTTTCTTGTCCTCAAGCGACGACTCAATCTATATAGATAATAAAGCAACACAGAGAAATTAACCCAGTGGCATATATCATACTCAAATCCAACTTAGGTGACCATATTAGCTTTTTCAGAACAAGATCATATAGCTATTTAGCAAACCAAATCATATTAATGCATTTGACAACACCACTCTAACATGTAATGGAACATCAACAATCCACAATCACTGAACAATTAAATGTCGACAATGCTATGCAAATGCCCTTATATGAATGAAGTCCCTTTTAATACTTAATGAAGATTTTAGAATTTGACCATGGGAAAATGCAAGCACACTCACTCTTACAAATGACATTCATTCATGATGACCAATACCATAGGCATGGTCGTATACTCATGACCCAGACTTTTGACTGCTCGGGCTAAGATCACTTGACGACCTTATAAGTGTGTAATGTAGGCTCATGGGGCTATAGTATGGTCTATTTTATAACTAGTGACTAAATTCCAACCTTGAACCATGCTTTTCAATACTTTCACATTACCAACTCAATTATTTCCATATTATTCTCCCTTATGTCACACCTAAAGTCCCGTTAAGGCGGACTGGCACCCGTTGCCGATAAGGCTTAGGAGAACCAACCTATATCTATGTACTTTCTATATAAATTACAAGGGATTCCTATTTTCAACATGCCTTTAAGAAAGTAAATAGTGATAACAAGCCAAAACGAGATGCATATGACTAGGCCATTGGGGCCACGGCGTTTAAAGTATGAGACATGAACACACTTGAATTTACATAGTCTACAAAGCCTCTAGATAAAGAAAAGTATCTAATAAGGGTTGAGGCCCCGCCTCGACTAAATATACAATACAAAAATATAAGCTTTAGACACACAAAGCTCCGAAGCAACCTGGAGCTTGGTAACAACAGCTGGATATCCTGTACTTCTACTAGGGAGATCTACTAGCACCTGTACCTGCAGCATGAAATGCAGGTCCCCCATAAAGGAAGTCAGTATGAGATAGTGTACTTGATATTTAAAGCAGGAAATATCGTATATGAAGTAACAACTCAAATGAAACTATGCACTAGTGTAGGATAAGAAACCACCTTTAGTTATATTGTGGGATCATAAAATTTATGTTCTTTTTATTATTTTACCTTTACTGTATAATCTGTGCATAGCATGTAATACAAATGACCAACTGATCAATGGTAAATCTATATCAGGATTGTCCCTGGTTAGGCTTTTCCTTTAACCCCTTGGGCTACCCCCCGTGATAGGATCGACCCTGGCTAGGTGATTCTTCCACCCCTTGGGTTACCACCCATCAATAAGCAATATACTTTATCTTTCAATTACTTTTGAGATGATTATTTTGGTGGTAAAAATATTGGAGCTATAGGATAGTAGATACAACATATGACATGCAAATAATCACAAAATACAACACCAAAACAAAAGGAGTAAGTTAAATAAATAATGAAATGCATAGGAGGTAGAACAACACATGAACTTTATTAAGTGGAACGAACTAGTGTATCTTAGTATCCAAGTATGTATTCAGGTTTGCAAGTGACTATATATGGGAGCATATGAACATGTGACAGAGTGGAGACATGGTTGTTTGTTATGTCAGAATAGATAAGAGCCTCTATGTACCAAGGAAGAACCTAGGTTTCATGCCAAGTAATACGAATTCGAGTAGCCTTACATACCTCATTGTACAACCTCGCTATTACCTTGAGATAACCTTCTCTGCCTCCAAATATTTATCTACAACATAATAGGTGATAAAACTAACATTAGCAGCCAATAGATATATTTTGGCAACCCAATCTTGTAAAATAGAAACATACATATAGCAAACGGGTATTTATAAATCCAAGCGTATTCTTCAAACCTTTTCGCCCCTAATCATACTTTTTAATGCACATTCTCAAATATATATCATGTTCAGCAAGTTATAGTACTACAATAGTCTTACAATAGCCCATAAAGCACAACACATATTGGTTCTACTCAACATACAAATAGGCGGCATAACGTTACATCCCTTCGCTAAATTTTGACGTCGACAATTCCAAATATGTTCCAACTTTAACCAAATAGTCCCCACCATGTATAAAAATAAAACTAGTCCTATAATAGTTCAAAAGCAGTCCTCAAAATATATGGAGGATGTGAGACCATATTTCTCAATCAATCAGCCAACAAGTTCCTATTACAAGCGCAATTACGATATCACACAAGAACTCACTTTCGTAGACTATAAAAATTTTGCAGCAACCTTTATACATTATTATAGAACCAATACTCATTAATAACAGTAGCATCCCTTCATAATCAATCCAACCAAAAGGAGAAAAGCTTCTAAATAAATAAGAAAAATGTACAACAACTTTTGGAACACATGTTGTCCAATAATTTCAGCAAGCATAACTAGCATATATTTCTTATTTTTCATGGGATAAGTACAACAAATACATGGATATTTCCACTTACCTTAGCCTTCAAGATTCAGGTTTCCTTCAAGAACCCTAGAGGGTTGTATTGGCTGCCTTGTGAAGTGAAGCAAAGAGAAAACAAAAGTCTTTCAGGAAAGCCGAAAAATTGTTTCAAGTGAAATGACTTAAAGGGCTATTTTTGAGCCCTTTTAAAGGGTCTCTTTGGACGAATTTCTCTTGCACTTTTGACCACATATTAGAACATGTTAAAAAGATGGTGATACAGCAGCTTGTCCCTCACACTTGGGCCTAAATGGATCTCAAAGTTGATGGGCCTTGGCTGCCCCCATTTTTTCTAATTCCTCTTCATTTAGTTTGGGCCCAATTAGCCAAGTGGGTTTTTATGTACTTAGGCCCTTTTATTATTCATCTTGGGCTAAAATTAAAGTACATTTATGATGCTAAAACACGGGCTAAAGTTATACCCTTAACACGGACTTTACTCATAATCGAACTTGGACAAATTCGACGTCGGGCCTCGTCTCCATTTAGCTAGAAAATTTAAGCTAAGCAAGTAGGTGCCTCACCTGCTAGCTTACATAGTCTTACAAGAACCTCAATTCCTTCATGTTGTTTAGGGTTGTGATCTCCTGAATTTGACATAAAACCTATTTACACTCGACCCTCTTCAGCGTTACACATACATATTGCCTTCTAATTTGAGATTCAAGCACTCTTAAAAATGGGCACTAATCTTACCAAACTGTATTATGTTTTATTTGCATAGTACTAGTATTCTAAGATGTGGGTGTTACATCCTCCCCCCCTTAGGAAGATTCATCCTCGAATGTTAGCACAATTGAATAGCTTTACCAAGTTTAAACTTTTACTTACATAAACTTTTGACAACACAATAGGTATTTAATCACACATACCTATTAGTGTCTCAATTTTGCATGTTGTACTTCCTCTTTATCTTCAAATAATTAACGGTATTTTGATTTCATCACGTCCTCATCCTCCCATGTTATTTCTTCTGCTTGCTAGTTTCTCGAAAGTACTCTTACTGAAGCTATTTCTTTGTTTCATAGCTTCATAACTTGATGATCTAGTATAGTAATGGGTACCTCTTCATAGGTGAGATCTTTTGTAACCTTCACGTACTCAATAGGAGTGATACGAGATGGGTCACCTATGTATTTTCGAAGCATTGAGACATGAAAAACTTGATGAACCATTGAAAGCTCTTGGGGTAGCTCTAGTTCTTATGCAACCTTTCCGAACCTCTTAATAATCTGATATAGCCCTATATAACATGGGCTCAGTTTTCCTTTCTTACCAAATCTCATAACCCCTTTCATTGGGGACACCTTTAAAATACCCAATCCCCTAGTGAGAATTTTAGTCCTCTCCTTCTAGTATCCGTATATGATTTGTGATGACTTTGGGCTTTCTCTAGCCATTGTTGTATTACCTCAACATTTTCCATGGCTTCTTGTACTAGATCTAGCCCAAGTAAGGTGATTTCACCCACTTCAAACCATCCAATCAGCGACCTACATTTCCTTTCATATAAGCTTTGTATGGTGCCATTTTGATACTTGAGTAGTAGTTATAATTATAGGCAAATTCAATAAGTGGCAAATGGTCCACCCAACCACCTTTAAAGTCCAATGCATAAGATCGCAATATATCTTCAATTGTCTGAATGGTGCATTCAGTTTGACCGTCTGTTTGAGGGTGGAATGCCATACTCAAATTCACTTATGTCCCTAAATTCCTTTGGAATGACTTCCAAAACTTTATAGTGAATTGATCCCCCCCCCCCCCCCCCCCACAAAAAAAAAAAAAATGGGCCCCCCCGTCCCCCCCACTCCTCTTTGGGGTGTAGCTTGGGCCCCCCTTT
>JAOTQR010047000.1:0-14892 GCA_025774065.1 Solanum ossicruentum
CGCTGCTGGCTTTTCTTGCAGGTGGGTTTAGTCAGTAAAACAGAGGAAACTCTGCCGAAATTCCGGCAGAATTTGGTAAACTAACTTTGGGATCTTCGTGGGATAAGATTTGTTCAGTTGCCTAATCGGCACGAGTCATGACCCCGGGGTGGGGTCGTGACAGAAAAGAAAAGAAAAGTCGAAGGGAAATGGTTCCGACTAGATACGAAATGAAAATTGCCAAAGGAAAATAGTTCCGGCGGATACATGGTCCATGTATGGCCCCCGTGGGTTCTAACTGAGGCATGTTTATGATCAGCGGATGTGTATCGTAGGACAGACATGCATCATTCTATGTGACATTGTATTGCATTGCATTACATCTGACGACATTCATTTTCATCCCATAATGCTCTGGCTTGTTTTGATTATATGAAGTGCTATTGAGATTGGTTACTCATTATGTCTTTACATGATTAGTTTTGGTATTAATTTGACGACACTTGGTGAACTAGCGAGAACTTGATAAATTGTAGAATTTTCCCCTATGACTTGAAAGTGAGATAAATAAGAATTATAATATTATAGGCCTTGATCATAGAATTTTTGGATGGTGTAATTGTGAAGGTTATGAATTAGGTTTTAGTTGTGGGGGGTTTGGTTAGAGTGTTGGGGGTACCGGTATTCTATATTTCTTAACTTTGTGTTTAGTAGTTTACTTGCTGAGTACCGTGTGTTTGGTACTCATCCCCCCCCCTTTGCTACAACAGTTTTGTAGGTTGTGAGCCTGGATTGTCATGATACGCTCTACTCTTCCTTGTCCGAGGCTTCCTGTGGAGATTGTGAGAGGTAGCTGTTGCCATCCCAGCTGACTTCTTACTGCTATTTATGATTTTTTTGTTCTATTGTAGAGACAATATCATTTGATACTTGTGTTTCCTTTCGATTCTATTGTAATACATTAGAAGCTTGTGCACATGACAACCAGGTTTTGGGGGGGGGGTTTTCCTAAGTTGACTTATTGTCCATAATTGAACTTTCATTTTTATTATAATTCCGCATTTTTAAGATTATAGTTGAGTTATAGGCTGACTTGTCTTGTAGGATAAGATGAGTGCCATCACGCCTGAATTTCGGGTCGTGGCAGTGCCCTTCTCAAATCTATGTTGAGTATGCATGTCTTCAACTGTATTCGTGCCTAATGATGATGTTAGAAGTACTTTTCAATTCTGAATCCTGAGTTGAGGTGGATTTCTAGAGTATGAGTATTTGAGTATCCGAGTAGTTGAGTTCCTTCTTGATAGGTTTCCTAGTTTTTCATCATTCGAGAATGAATAATCCCAATGGGGAGATATTGTGACACCCCAAAACTCTATCCTCACATTTATCTATGTTTTTAAGATTCATTATGATATGTAGGAAGTGTATTAGGATCATAAAAGACCTCTAGTTAGCCAAGTTCAAAACCTAGAGCTCTAGTTAGCTGAGTTCAAAACCTTCCTATAAATTGAGTTTCTAGTGTTAGATTATGCAAGAGTCTATTTTAAATGATCATAACTCTTATAACACAAACAATTAGGTGGGCTATGATGTACCAAATGAAAGGTCTTTGCATTATCTTTCTAACGCAACTAATTTCACCTTATTTAGAGTTCAGAGTCAAAGGTTATGACCGTTTTACTGAAGATTACCAGAGCAGGTGGAATTACGAAACCTATTTATGGGCAGTGGATTAAAATATGGCTTGTTTGCTAACTCGTGGAAAAAGTCCTAAACATCCACTATTTTGGTCTTAAATTCTATGAACCAATCTACGGCTTGTAAAATCTTATATACAATATATAGACAAGTAAATTCCTTATGGGTTGTATTGAAGCCAGACTTTGAGAAATTCTTAGGTGGTATTGCTGATAAGCAGGTACGCCAGCATTTTCGTGGGGACATAGATTGGGCTCGTGAAAATGATCTAGAGAGATCAAATTTTGCCAAAAATTAATGAAAGGGTCTCTATGGGCCGTTTATGGGCCCATAAATGACTTTTGACAACTTTTTAAGAAAGGATATTTTGGTCCTTTTTCACCCTTTCAAAGCTTAAAACTAACTTTTTTATACCTAAATAAAGCCTTAAACATGTTAGTTCAACCTTTTTACACTAAATCACTCTCTCAAACTTAGAGCAAGGGTTCAAAGGAGAAAAAGAGCTAGCTTTAGAAGCGAAAACTTGAGAATTCTTCCAAGATGGTTCAAGAATCAAAACTTCAAAGTATGTAATGGTATTGAAAATTCTTCCAAGCTGGTTCAAGAATCAAAACTTCCAGGTATGTAAGGGTAACTAAAACATGAATTATGTTCTTCTATGCCCCATAACCCGAATTGATGGAGTTGTGAGTAAATTGAGTCTACCATGAATGTTCCAATGAAGGTTCTTCTAAAATTCTAATGTATTTCTACATAATCTTGCATGAATTACTATTTTTATGAATTAAATATTTAAAATAGATGATTTTTCTATACTGCATGGACCCTAGCATGAATTCTTACTGTTTTTACAAATTTCATTTAATTGAGCATGCATGAGTATAATTTGAGCCTAAAGAACCTATGGAATCTCTAAATGCTTTAACCCTACTTTTGTTTTCTTGAATGTTATGGGTTAGATGATGCATGATAGAGTCTCTATGAGTCAAGAGGTGAACCTTAAAAAAATGTAACCAAAGAGTCGATGGTTGATGTAATGATTGAGTTGACAAATGTCCAATGAGACTAGTTGATTGAGAATGATTGTCTTATGAGCATTGAGTCTTGGGAGGAGTATCGAGCATTGAAATGAGTAATAGTATGTCCAACAAAAACTCATTAGCTATGTCGCCAAACATAAGAGAGGATTGAAATTGTTAAGTCGGATATTCCTCTTGATAGGTTCCTGAAATAATAGAGGACTTGGTGGATTGGAATCCATTATGGGTCGATCTATTCTTAACCCCTAGCAAGTACTAAACAGTTGTGGCAACATCAATGAGATTGTTGTACAATCACTAGCTCAAAAGTGATTGTTTTCGGATAGGAGAAACACCTAGATAGATTCCAGACTGATAGTACTTTGACTTGATTAGATCGATTGATTTGGATTGTATTGATTGGTCATTGTCTATTCTTCGTTCTTTCTTTAGATAGACATTTGAATCTTGATTGGTCATTTTTGAGTTATTGTTACTCTATTTAAATCTATTTCAATCAGTTATTTTACTTGTACATTTAACGTACTAATATCCATTTGGACCTGCATCTTTTCATGATGCAGAGATAGATGTTAGAGATCATTAGCAAGAGCATCTTTGAGGATCTAATCACAGTTGATTGGTAAGTCCTCCCCCATTCCGAATGATGCTCATTTAAATCTAATCTAGATTGAGTTAGTACTTTATTTCCTTTGATTTAGGTAGCCCCGACCTATCATGGTACCATCTAGATAGCTTAGTTAGAGGTTTTATAGACTAGATTTGGGATTGATGAGTTGGATCTTGTCTGACTAGTTTCTTTCATACTAGTTCTATTGATTTGTTTTGATCACCTTTAATTGAGATTGTCCATTTTTATTTATCTTTCGTCTTTCATTGATATAATAATTATTTATTGAATGAATGTGATGAGGCCAAGTGGTTTGCTTGGGGACTAGCAATAGTATCTGAGTGCCGGCCACATCTAGGGTACTTTTGTAGGTCGTGACAAATACACAATTTTATACAATGTTTATATATTACATAACTATTTATACAATATTAATATAAGTTTATACACATTTATATAATATTGATACATTACATATATACCACATAAGTATTTTTATAATATCAGTATATTATATATACACAGTAAAAAATATTGAAAAGAGTTCTTAACAGAAAGATATTTTTTATTTTAGAAAATTCTTTAAAAAATAATTAAAAGAATTAGTTTGTTTTTTTTTCTTTTTTGAAAAAAATAAGTACAATGTTGTAGAGGAAGAGGAAATAAGAATGAAAAAGAATGGAAGCAAAAAAAGGCCTATGTCGTGGGCTGATCTCGAATTTAATAGATGGGTTGAATTTGGACTCAATAATTGGGCGAATTTTAGCTATTTTTTATGTAGATAAAACATGGACTTTATTTGTAGTAAATTAATTAGTTTTTTGTATATATATGAAATTTCACCATTATGATTTAAGTAAAATCTTTTAAAGCCATAAATCAAAACTAAATTGTTAATACTCAAGTCCTACCATCACAACTCCACTCTAAAATAAATATTTTTTTTTAAAAAAATATTTTTTCAAACAAAAAAGAATTTAAGCTTTTATACATTCGTACCCTATACCCCACCTCCACGCGCACCTCTACCATCCCCCAATTTTTAAATTAAAAAATGTCAAAAAGAAATTCACCACACCTTACCCACCCGGCACCTATCCCCTAACCGCACCTCTATCATCAATTTTTTTTTAAAATTATTAAAATAATTTTACAAAAATTAAAATTCACCCTAGTGTCAAGAATTACTAAGAAAAAATTATGCAAAATGTCTATTGAGAAAATTTATTTAGACAAAATAAATTCTTTTTTATTTAAATTGGCCAATGGCCATGTTTGTAACCAAATATAGCCTCTCAACTATTTCGTTTGTTAAGAAAATGACAAGTTGCCATATATTTTTGGTTGGCCAGTGGTCATGTTACTTGAACCAAGTGAAGTACATTAAGGATGAGGATCGTGGTGTTGGTGGACGAGACTTCCATTAAACGAAGGTGCAAAACTGATCTGATGTTCACGCTCTAATAAAAAAGCGGTCGCTGTCAGTAATTAACCAAACAAAAGGCTAGGGTCGAATCCACAGAGAATATGGGGCTTCAACTACTAATCATTTCAAGCATAAACAACTAAAATTACTAAATGGGTTTTTTTCTATGATTCAAGAACAAAGTAAAATAAATACTAAACTATAATGCAAGAAAACACTCAATTTCGGTGAAAACTTGGGAATCGTGTTCACCATGGTTCATTGACTTGATTACTCTAGGTAACATAACCACAATTGGAAATTCACATCTAGGACGGCAACTTATGTTCTTCTAGCCTCTTCTGAAGGTTAAGGTCGAATTTCACCATAGAGCTTGGTCGGCCACCATCGCGTGCCAACTAACCGTTACCAATTGTCCCAGTCGTCCTCTCATTGGTCAAGTTTGGTTAATTAGATGAGAACACATCAATCAAATCCTGTCATCTACTTCTCTTTTCCTATTCGTCACCATCTTGGTCGGGCTAGTGATAGTAAGCGGGCCACTACCAAACGACAATCATAATGAAGAGAAATAGACAATACATGCAAACCACAAACGTAGAAATGCAATCATAATAAAGAGAAATAGACAATACATGCAAACCACAAACGTAGAAATGCAATAAACCTAGGTTATTTCAAATTAACTACCCATGATTCCTGCAACACCATGTTGTGGGTGCTTAGCTACTCATGGCTAAGGCAAAACAGGCAATCATGCTAATACAAAACATAAATGAGAGTTTTTCACCAAGCACTGAAGAATGTAGGCACCACAAGTTGCAAATCCAAAAACTTGAATGATCAACAATGAATACAAAGCAAGATTTGCAATCCCCAAAATAGGTTTTCCAAGAGAAAATAATAAACTGATAAAAAAACTAAGAAAAGGTTCAAAAGATGATGATAAAAATGTCTCCAAGTCGAACTCTTTTTCTAAAACCGTAACTTAAACTATATATAGTATTTATAAAATAACCCTAGAATTTACGTAGAAAAGATAGCTGATAGTTGATAAGTCTCGCAGGGATGACTCGTATGATGACCTGTGAGTCGTAGTTGAGGTCTCGTATCAGTTTCTTGGCATCTTGGACTAAACTGGCATGACCCATAGATACGAGTCGTTGCTTGAGCTACGACTCGTATGTTCTTCTCATAGTCTTGGCCTTCAGATTTTGGTCCAATATTTTGGCTCACTGATTCCTTCTACAAGTCCTCTCGTGGTTAGGCTTATGACTCGTAGGATGGCCTCATAGGGGTGAACTCCACTTAGAAAATTTCTAAAGTTTTGATCTCTAATTCTTGCTACAACACACCTTACGACTTGTAGCTTGGGCTACGACTCGTAGGTATGCTTGTATATCCCAAGCTTCAGCAAAATCTGTAACTTTTTCTTTAAAATCATGCCAGAACAACACAAAAACACATAGAAACCATAAAATCAACTCCCTCAACTTTGAATTCTTGCTTGTTCTCAAGCGACGACTCGATCTACGCAGACAAAGAGAAATGCATAGCAGCTATACTAATGGCATATGCAACAACTCATTTGATTCAGGTACCCAGCTACTATTTTCAAAACAAGATTGCAATGTTATTATGCAGAACAAGAACATAATAAGATACCTAGCAATCCAACTATGAAAAGCTAAGGAGCATCAATCATGCACAATCGCTGGTATAGTCATATGTTACTCAAGTGGTGCAAATGCCCTCACTGGAAAGAAATCCCTCTTACTCACTCAAAAGAATTTAGAATTTAGGGAATGAGGAAGCATTCACACTCTCATAATTGAAATTCATGCATACTGACTAACACCATAGGCTTACCTCTACACTCATTCTCTGGCTTGGTGATAAAGTGAAGTTGGATCACTTTAGGACTTATAGGCTTGTAACATAGGTTCAGAGTGCTTTGGTATGGTTTTTTTGGCAAAAAGTGACTAAAAGCTATCCTTGAACCATGTTCACCAACATTTTTTTCTTTAATAATCCAAGCCTTTTTAATAAATCCACCTTTATTCTCCTATTTTGAACTTTTCTCGAGTGCTTTCTTTCTCTTTTTCAGTTGTACCTCAATTTCAACTCATTTTTGCTACTTTTTTCTCAACTCAAGGCACTTTTCTTTTCTTTTTCTTCACTTAGTTCATGTTATTTCATTTCTTTCTTGATTTCCTAACTAACCACCTTATCATTATTACTTTACCACAATAAGGGTTACCCTCAACTTAAGCTTTTAGCCTCAGGTGAAGTACACATTATCTATGCCTCAAACCAGGGCCACCAACTGTAGCCACCCTCAACTTAGGCCTTTGGCCTCAATCAAGGTTCGCATGTTCAAGGATAGACTAGTGTCAATATCAAGGTATTTTATCAAACAAGGTTAAGTTAGCCAAGTGTCAAGAAAGAATGAGCACATGAGAAGCTCAAAAGTTTGGAACAAGGGATTCACTCACTCATCTGGTAGATCATTTATGCTAAAAGTGGGTTCACTCAAAGAACAATGTCCTAAGATCCTTTCCATATCCACCACATCACCAAACTAATCTTCGAGTACTAAGACAAGTTTTGGGTGCATACAAGATGCATTAATGTAGCAAAATAAGCTCACAACACACATGGCAATTGCATCCACAATCAAGTATAGACTCACAGGTTATGCTTTCAGTCTCAGATTACCTTCACAATATCAGAACAAACATTGCCAAATACTCAAAGATGTATGAACACATTAACAACTACAATCTCAAAAATTCTGAGGGTGCCTAATTTTTTTATCTAAACTTTAAAAACACATCTAAAAATTATGTATATGCTAATAGATAACACTACTATGAATTTACACATTATTTAAACTACCTAAACATGCCAATTCAACAGAAAATTAAAGATCCACAAGGAAAAAGAATCACAGTAAGAAAACCTTGGGATCAAAAATAGGGGAAGTTATGGACTTGAGACTACTCAGACTTCACCTTAATCCATAACTTCCCACACCCCACCAAAATAGGATACTTTGTCCTTAAAGTAAAAACAGGTACTAAGACGAACATAATAAAACATAGACTTAGATATACACAGTAAAAAACAATATCTAAAACCCAACATCCAAAAAAGAATAAAGACATTATCCAACATAAAATATTTAAAAACCAACATCAAAATAATATTGTCTAACAAGAGAACAAGATATCCATAAATAAAAGTAAGAATTGAGGTCAAAAAGGGACAAACATCATGGTGCATCAAGCACCGGTCTCTGGCTGATTTGTGGGGTCCTGAGGCACCAACTCCTCCTCAGTAATCCATGAGCTACCCTCTCCATGTGGGGTGTGCTGCTCCCGATCTCTCTGAATAGCCATCAACAGTAGTGACTCTTGCACCACCTCCTCGGGTATGGGCTCCTCCTCCAGTCTCGGCCTCTTCAGGGTCAGCTCTGGGTCATCACTATGCTCAAGGGGCCTCTTCCCATGGATGTCCAGATGGTCGGCTAGCCACTCAAATGCCTCATCACAAGCCGATTCTACCTCCGATACTACAACTGGACTACTAACATCTGCAATAGGTTGGCCTTAAACTTGGTCAACTCCTGAGTCACCGCACTAGTGTCAGCAGGTCGAGTTCCCTCAAGTCTCCGCTTGACTCTCACCTCGAAGGCATCCACTCGAGCATCTACTGCCCTAACTCTCTCATCTGCCAGATCAAAGGCGAATGCCTTCGTCCTCTCCTTGGAGTCCTTTACAATCTAGTCAACCCAAGGTCTGACCCATGCAGATAGAGCCTAAAGTCTGGACTCCACCATAGCCACCTGCATAACAATGCCTAAAAAGCAATAGTAGAAGTAAGAGAATCAACTTGTAATGAAGCTATTACTGGTGGCGGAGTACTGAAGGATGGTGTAGACTCGATCTCCACAGCTGGTGTGGGCTCTAAAGCAACTGAAGTAGTGTCGATAGTAGCTAGAGGTGTACTCTGAGTTGGAGGCTCTATTGGGAATGGCTCTGAAATAGGATGAGTTATTCGTGGTAAGGCCATTGGGTTCTCGTCAGCCTTTATCAGGAAGGGATCCATGGTGCATGTGGCCTCTACATAAGGGTCCTTGTGGGTGTCGATAGGAACACCTGCTGAATTGCATAATCAATGAATCAGAACTGGATATGGCAGTGAGGTGTTCGTCCAAGCTGCAGCCTAGTGAATCTGCTCAGAAATAATCCGAGCCTAATCTATAGCATAGCCAACTAGAATATTGGCCAACATCGCTCTTTATAGGGTGATCACATTATCCGTAAAGGTTGGTCTAATGCACCAATGGATAATAGACCACCAAAACTTGGCCCGAAATAAGAGGTGGGCTTTCACAATCGGATCTGCGTGGTTTGTGACCCACGTTGGCTCGACACTCGCCTCACAAGTTTGGCTAGCAATTCATTGCAGAAGCTCTATCCTGACCCCAATGTCCTTCCCAGTCACCGCTCTCCTCATTTTATCAATCGACCATTGTACTTTGCGGTAGAGTGAGGTACTCTGTAAGTGGGCCCAAACTAAACTCATTAAATCACCTCCTCTGAGATATCAACCTTCATACCCCAGACTGTCACCACCCGTAACCTAGGCTACTCAATCGGCTTCTTGTTCTTCGACAGGCCCCGACGGAGTGTGGCAAGATATGCAGCATAGAACTCACGAACTATGTAAGGGGTATATTTGCCCAGCTGCTGTGTGGTCCATTAGTCTGTGCTTATCCAACCCAGCATCCAATCCAGGTACTATGTCTAATCTAGAGGCGTTCAATCTGGACTCCTCATGAAACTGGCGGACCGATTTACCTGGCCCCTTTGGCTCTAGACCCTGGTCGTAAATTTCCTTCATCCCTGCAACACACCATCTAGGATCAGCTGGGGGCTGAGATTGTGCCTCCTCCTGCTGAGATTGTAAGGTGCTCTCAGACTCTTATTCGGATCCTGAATGTGTGGGAGTCATCTATTGCACGCTACTCCCCGAGCCATCTCCCTCACCCTCTTATACCTCCTCTTCAGACTAGGAGGCACTACAAACTTCCATTGGTTCCTGAGCTGTTTGTGCCCGGGTCTGAGGCACATTTGCCATGGGGTCTATCCTGACCCTGTGCATCTCTACCGAGCCTTCAGACCGCTCGGTCTCGGAGGACTCATCAACCAACCTCCACCTAAATGTTTGAAATGCCCATTTGTCCTTTAAAGGCATTATATCTGCAAACCAACCATTGACCCATGTAAGTACAAAGAGTTTTTTAACTAACAATTTACATAACAAAGAACAAGGAACAAAACAAATCAAAAATAGATAGTCACTAATGTAACTGCAGGTTTGCAGATATGAGTGCAGGTACAACTCGTAGGGTGACCTACAAGTCATACACTATCCTCGTAGAACCACAAATACACTAGAAATGCTTTCGAATCTCAGATACGAGGCATAGTTTCAACTCGTAAGGGGACCTATGAGTCGTAGTCTAGTCTCGTACCCATTTTTAGAAATATTTTTCAAAACTCAGATAAGCTTACGAGACCCTCATTATGAGTCATAGCAGGCACTACAAGACCTATATGAGTCTCATATGAGAAATATGAAGGAACCACAAATGACTGATGCTTGCTACGAGGGATCACTACGACTCGTATAGGGACTTACCAGTCGTAATAGTGCCTCTTAGCTAATCGTAGAAGGCATCTGTAGTTCTTAACATTTTCCCACGCAAAGCACAAAACAAACACACAATTCAACATACTTGGGACACAATAACAATATCAAATACTTGGTACATAAGCAATCCCTCAATAACATCAGAAATTCAGAACAAGCATCATCCCTAAGAATCGAATTCACTTTAACAGTACGGCAAGCACACCAAAAAAATACTTTCCAATCTCACACTAGATATCAACAGGAAATTCTATCTAGTCCATTCAGACCATTTCAATCTAGATCACCAAATTAACACCTATGGAATACACCCACACTAACCAAATTCCAATTCCAAAAGTAATTCGATCAGTGCTTAGACATAAATAGGAACTATACTCAAGGGATTAAGAATTTACACATTCACAACCACCTACTAAAGAGTTTGAAACAAGATTCAATTCATCATAACATCCTTCAAAGCACACCAACCCTAGGTTTTTAAGTTTATAACAAAATATCATCAAATGTACTTGAAAATTCATAGATAAACACATACACGATCATCTATAGCATAGCTCACCACTATAGTATATTAAGATTAACCAAGAAACTCACCAAATGGAAGAAAAATTAAACCAATGTACTATAGATGGAAAAACAAATAAAAACCCCAGAAAATAATGCCCTTGTCGAAATCGTTGCCGATAAATGATGTGGGTGGCCAGGGTTTTGATCAGATAAATGATGTGGATGATAAAAGAGGGTTTTCTGTCATCTTTAGGGCTTGAAAAATGAATTGGGGGGTGAAATTTTATTTTAACCCCCTTTTAAATAAAATCGGGTCAAATTTTTTTAAAACTGCAGATCAGGGCTACGAGACCCCAATTACAAGTCGTAGGGTGTCCTATAAATCTTAGGTCTTGGTCTCATAGTAGACCAAATACTTATAAAAATTTAGGGATCATACCTAGGCACTACAAACCCCTCTTATGATGCGTGAAGACTCTATGAATCATAAGGTTTTCTCGTAGCATATGTGCCAACTTCTAATGCTCACTAATTCCTTATTTGAGGCATGACTATGAGTCATTGTAAGGACTACGACTCGTAGGCCTAGTCATAGAGGCTACTCTAAGTGTCATTTTTTAGGTCTTCAGTTCTTCAATTTTTCACCTGCAAACCAAATCTCAAAACACAAAAAATCCCAAAATATTACAACTGCATCAACGTCTTTCAACTAAAAACAAACTCAAACCTTCTACCTAAGAACCTCAACAGTCAAAAAGAACACTCAAAGCAATTCAATAATTATCAAAAATGCTTAGGTTGCCTCCTAAGAAGCGTTTTGTTTAACGTCGTGGCTCGATTATGCCATCATGGATAGTCAGACTTCTCCATGAGTCTCATTTTTACTCCATTTACTCCTCACTTTCTCATCCTGAACCTCCTCAAGCTTCTCAGCTAGCTCCATCCTGTCACCAAGACTTTGCATTGATATAGTTTGTTTTTCCACCTTGCAGTTACATTTGAGGACATCAAATTTTATCTCCCGGATAATATCATCTTGCTCATTAACCTTGGTCAAGACTTGCTCAAGAATATTCTCAATACTTTTTAGCCTATCAATGATGTAATATTGGTGTAGTAACCTTGACCAATTTTCCACATTCTCGCTTTTGGGTTTACTTGGGGCTCTCTTCCACACACTAGTGGATGGTCCGGCCTATCCTTGAAAGGGTTGGTAGACTTGGGCAACTGTAAATAGTTTGTTCATATGCTCAGTGATCTCATTAAATGGTTTCCTTATGAACTCCCAACAGTCCTCTCCAAACAATGCGTCAGCCTGCCCTTGTTACTCAGAGGGTAGTGTTCAGTAGAAACTAACTGCCATTTCATCATCAGTCAAACCGTGGCTTTGATTTGCTGCCAAGCACTACTTATATCTTTCCCAAGCCACTACCAAAGGTTCTCCTGGCACTCTTTTGAAATTATAGATATTATTCTGTATCTTTTGCTTGTTGGTAAGACTCTCTGTACTTTCTCCCAGTTAGAGTAAACACCGGGTGGGAAAATTTACCACCATTCCGCAGCTTCACTCCGAAGAGTCATGGGGAAAACTTGAAGAGCCATGGCCTCCCAAGCAGGATGTCTTTTACCAAGGACCCCCAACCCCCACCCTCAACGTTTGAGTGAAATTATGCAGGTAAATTCGAGGGTCTTCAAATTCTTGGCAATAAAATAGGGCTTGCCTCTGCAAGGTTTCTAACAAGTTGTTTGCAATGTAGAACTTTTGTTCAGTCATAGTGCCAACCAATCTGCACCTAAAATTCAACTAACAAAAAGAAAAACAAAATTCAAATACATAAGACTATAGAAATTAACACTAAAACTAACTAATAGTGAATCAAAGTCAAAACCTAGTCATATTCCCCGGCAACGGCGCCATAATTTTGTATCTGATGTTCATGCTCCAATAAGAAAGCGGTCGCTGTGAGCAATTAACCTAACCAAATATTAGGGTCAAATTCAAAGGGAATACGAGGCTTGATGAACCTACTACTAATCATTTCAAGCAAAAATAACTAAAATCTCTAAATGGGGTGTTTTTTGTGATTCATGACCAAAGTAAAACAAATACTAAACTACGATTCAAGGAAACACTCAATTTTGGGGAAACTTGGGAATCATTTTCACCATGGTTCATGGACTTGATTACCGTAGGTAACATAACCATAATTGGAATTCGCATATAGGACGGTAACTTAGCTTCTTCCAGCCCTTTTCTGAAGGTGAAGGGTGAATTTCACCATGGCGTTTGGTCGGCCACCATGGTGTGCTAACTAACCGTTACCAATTATCCCAGCTAACCTCCCCTTGGTCAAGTTTTGTTGATTAGATGAGAACACATCAATCGAATCCTATCATCTACTTCCCTTTTTTAATTCATCACCACCTTGGTCGGGCTAGTGATAGTAGGCGGGGTTTGGTATTAGCCACCACCAAACAACAATCATAATGAAGAGAAATAGACAATACATGCAAACCCCAATCGTAGAGATACAATAAACCGAGGTTATTTCAAATCAACTACCCGTGATTCCTACAACCCCAAGTTGTGGTTGCTTAGCTACTCATGGCTAAGGAAGACCTAGCAAACATGCTAATACAAGACATAAATGAGAGTTTTACCATAAGCAATGAACAATTTAGGCACCACATGTTGCAAACCCAAAAGATTGATTGATCAACAATGAATACAAAGAAAGATTTGCAATCCCCAAAATGGGTTTTCTAAGAGAAAATGATAAATTGACTAAAACACTAAGAAAAGGTTCAAAAGATGATGATAAAAATGTCTCCAAGTCGAACTCTTTTTCTAAAACCCAAACTTAAACTATAAATAGTATTTACAAAATAAGCCTAGAATTTACACAAAAAAGACACTGGCAGCTGATAAGTCCCATAGGTACGACTTGTAGGATGACCTACGAGTCATAGTCGGGGTCTCGTATCAGGTTATTGGCATATTGGACTAAACTGGTACGACCCATAGGTATGAGTTGTTTCTTGAGCTATGACTCGTATGTTCCTCTCATAGTCTTAGCTTTCAGTTTTTGGTCTAACATTTTGGCTCTCTGATTCCTGCTATGAGTCCTCTTATATGAGTCGTGATGAGACTTATAACTCGTAGGATGGCCTCGTAGGGGTGACCTCCAATAAGCAGATTTCTGAATTTTTGGTCTTTGATTCTTGCTACAACACACCTTACGACTCGTAGCTTGGGCTACAACTCATAGATGTGCTTGTATGTCCTAAGCTTCAGCAAAGTCTGCAACTTTTCTTTAAAATCATACCAACCTAATTTTTCTGCAAGAACAACACAAAAATACATAAAAACCATAAAAGGTCCCCTTAAGAACTCACAAAATCCTTTATTTTAGGCATTAAATGAGTTGTATTTTGACAACACATCAAAAACTTACTTTTACAAACTCTTGGTGGATGATTTGACGCACTTTGATAATCATTATGATTTTGGTTACTGCAGGTATTTTAGGGTCGAAGAGGTTAGATGTGCTATTAGTGGGACGAAAAGAGGGAGAGTGATCAGATTTTATGCGTTCTCAATGGATTTTTGGAAGATCCTTGTCATGGACGGTATGGAGCGGTTGACTAGGTTGTTTAATACTATTTTAAAGACTACTAAGATAGTTGATGAATAGAGGAGGAGTACAATGGTTTTGTTGTACATGAATAAGGGTAATATTCAAAACTATAACAATTACAGGGTTATCAACTTGTTAAACCACACTATGAAGGATTGAGAGAGTGTTAGACCCCGTAATTATTTTAAATGAGCGATAACTATCCAATTGGAAAATTTTGTTATGGACGCTGGTTAAGTTAAACTTAAGTATATTTCCGGTATTTGGTTA